>VXAB01009629.1:1473596-1543481 GCA_013399175.1 Odontophorus gujanensis
TTATAAACATTTAATTAAAAAAAAAAAAAAATAAAGATAAATATTAAAAAAAAAAAATCAGAAAAAGAAAGAAAGGAAAGGGGTTTTTTTTCCTGCTGGCATTCAGAGAATGATTTTATAAGTGGTTTCAAAATAAACCACATATTGCTGAATCAATAGCTTTCATGTGAATGGTAAAATCATCATTAATAACCATGCTTCAACCATGAATTGCATTTCGCTGGTTGGAAAATATTTGTCTAATCTTAATTAACTCTTTCTAATATTGTAGAAAGCCATGTGTGTATATCTCAAGAAGTATCTACATTATCTGCAGAAGGTTGCCTGTAATATTTTCTGTTTCAGTGTCATTGAGTTTCTTACAGTAAATTGAGAGCATGCTTAAAGTATACACACTAATTAGGAGTGTTTATAGTTATAATTTCCTGAATAAAGAAAATATTTACCTTCTTCATGTAAGAATTGTCATAAGGAAAGTTAATTCAGAGTCTAATCCAAAATTTGGATTAGTTCATCAGGGCACTGATATGAAGCTTACAATGACAGTAACAAAGCAAACAGTGCACAGCAGTAAAAACATGCTCAAATAGTAGAATGGTGTCCAAATAGCAGAAGCAATGTCAACTTCTAGCACCTTTGATGCTTGTTGTCCTTAACCCATACCCAACAGGCAGCTTTGTGCACAGTCGAGGTTGAAGTGATTTTCAGTATTTCTGCTTGGATCAAACTACCATGGTCATATTTGTTTCTACTGAGTTGCTGGGTTGCTCTGAAAGCACTAGTATCACAGCAGTGCCTACTTCTTTGTTACTTCTGTTCAGTTGTGATCACTTCAGCTGCAGATAATTTTCATGCATTTTTTTCAGCTGCTCATCCTTTTTTTTCTTTTTTTCTTTTTCTTAATGTCCTCTTTCTCAGCTGAAATTTTCCAGCTGCTCTCAAGTCCAGAGGGTATATATTGGAACATATGAGTCAAATCCCTTTAACCACTTTTACATCATTGACAAAGCCTGCTGAAGCCAATGGAAAGATGCCCACTGACTTCAATATTCTTTGGACAACACACTTGCTGTGTGAAATAAACATTCTTTTCCTTTTGCTATTTAAACTCATATACTCTTTGCTATCATGGGTTATAAATTATCCAGGAGGAATTATTACTAGTACAGAGTTTATAGTCATCACAAGCAACTTTCCTCTTCCCAGAAGCATCACTTATGGACCTATGTCACTTTCTTCCTCTGTAACATCAGTATCGTTTATACATCCATATACATTTTATACATTTAAGAACTTCTCTTTGTGTAGTTCTGANGCAGGGATGAGGAGTTTCATTTGAACTTTATACATCTCTTTAAATAATATTTAGACTATCAAAATAGACTAAATCAAGGACTATTTGTCCTTGTTCTGAAGAGTAAGGCTATGGTTGGGGATTTCCCATGCAGATGGAGATTAAACAGGTTCCTGATAAAAATGCACTGCTGCATTTAAGAGGTCAGGCACATTGACTGAAGTACAAGACTGAGACTCATGGAGTCATAAAACAGTGTAGGTCATTTCCAGCCTCCCTGGTCACAGCAGGTTGATTTGTTGGGGTCTGTCTCAAAATTTCACCTTGCAACACAAAAGTATCATTAAGCCAAGTCATGTTTAGAATTCCGTTAGGATCATGTTGTACTACTTGAAGAGAAATCAGTCATTAAAAGACAAATTTATTGAGATCAGGTTGAAGAATTATTGAATGCCCAAGGTAAGTGGAAAATGGCAGATTTTCATTCTGTCACTTGTTGTATTTTTTTCTTTCAAACTATTGGATAGCACACATAGTTTCACTTTAAGAGGAAAAAGGAAGCTGGGAGTACTCAGATGCTTCCTGCTATCTGCAAATGTTGTTGTGTGAGTGTTTATGGCATACCTGGATATGGATATGGATAACTGGACTTATCTTACACACTGTA
Organism: Odontophorus gujanensis; assembly: GCA_013399175.1. NCBI lineage: Eukaryota > Metazoa > Chordata > Aves > Galliformes > Odontophoridae > Odontophorus > Odontophorus gujanensis. The sequence goes on from VXAB01009629.1 coordinate 1,475,558, forward strand.
GTAAGACTTCCCAGTAAAAAGTAGCCCACATTGAATTAACTGGGAAACTTCCTGATTCAGCTGCTGAGTAGCACAAAAGAGGAAGAAAACATTCAATAATGTAAGCAAACCATTAGTTAGGAAGCATTTAGTTTTCTGTTTATGCTGCTTTTCAACACAGAGAGGAAAGACTAGATAACTTTTAGAAACATTTTCTCACAATCAGATTTGTTTTCAAGAGTTAAGACCCCAATAGGAAAATATTTGTAACAGAAAAAGACAAGATAAAGAAATGAAAGAACCAGAAAGCAAGGGGGAAAAAAAAGTGATAGTATGTATTCTCTTAAGCAGGTGTTAGTCAGAGATAAGAGAAGACTTGAATAAAACTGAAATAAAAGAGTTCCTGTGCCACAGCCTGTAATTGCAAGCAGTGAAGAAATTAGACAACGTGTAAATCATTTTCAACCTGTCATATCTGAAATACCACATATGTTTGGAATTTCTTAGGGAAAAAACGTTTGCCTTGCAGGATGTGGAGGCCGTGTTTCCTTTAAGATATTAGAGCTTTCTGCCAGATGTTAAGCCTGCCTGAGGTCTCTACTGGACAGAATAGGGTTGATTTTAAGCAGCTGAGGATCTGGCCTTCTGTTTCTGTGAATGACTTTTTCTAATCTGCAGTTTTGCCCAAAATACAAAATAGGACTAAGACATGAAAANTGTCCTCTTTCTCAGCTGAAATTTTCCAGCTGCTCTCAAGTCCAGAGGGTATATATTGGAACATATGAGTCAAATCCCTTTAACCACTTTTACATCATTGACAAAGCCTGCTGAAGCCAATGGAAAGATGCCCACTGACTTCAATATTCTTTGGACAACACACTTGCTGTGTGAAATAAACATTCTTTTCCTTTTGCTATTTAAACTCATATACTCTTTGCTATCATGGGTTATAAATTATCCAGGAGGAATTATTACTAGTACAGAGTTTATAGTCATCACAAGCAACTTTCCTCTTCCCAGAAGCATCACTTATGGACCTATGTCACTTTCTTCCTCTGTAACATCAGTATCGTTTATACATCCATATACATTTTATACATTTAAGAACTTCTCTTTGTGTAGTTCTGAAGCTTTAAAGGCATATATGTATTTAGGAGACTACATAAAATGAAAGAGGAGAATACACTTCACCTTAGCAGTGTGTACTTATACCTGAATCACCTTAGGGCTTATTTTTCTCCCATTGATTGCCCTTCTTAGGGCAATTCAGTGAACTTTGCAGAGTACTAAAAAAGAACAAATATGAATAATTTTGAAGCTTGTGATTTAACATACTCCTGTAGAAAAAGAGCTCTAGCCCATATCCAGAAAAAAAAAAAAAAAAAAGAAATGGAAGGCACTTTCTAGCAGCATCAGAGAGATTTTTCCAATATGTGAAGTCTATCTGATGAAAGATTGAACCTTTGGATGTAGAATAAGTGAGAAAACCACTCAAGATATTGAGGACCACACTTTACCTTGTTTTTGTTTCTTAGCTATGCCCTAGAGACAATTGAATTTTTTTATTTCACACTGAGATGAAAATGGTAGGTAAAAGATTTGCTGCTTTACATGGAGGGAAAANGAGGAAAAAGGAAGCTGGGAGTACTCAGATGCTTCCTGCTATCTGCAAATGTTGTTGTGTGAGTGTTTATGGCATACCTGGATATGGATATGGATAACTGGACTTATCTTACACACTGTAGTAAGACTTCCCAGTAAAAAGTAGCCCACATTGAATTAACTGGGAAACTTCCTGATTCAGCTGCTGAGTAGCACAAAAGAGGAAGAAAACATTCAATAATGTAAGCAAACCATTAGTTAGGAAGCATTTAGTTTTCTGTTTATGCTGCTTTTCAACACAGAGAGGAAAGACTAGATAACTTTTAGAAACATTTTCTCACAATCAGATTTGTTTTCAAGAGTTAAGACCCCAATAGGAAAATATTTGTAACAGAAAAAGACAAGATAAAGAAATGAAAGAACCAGAAAGCAAGGGGGAAAAAAAAGTGATAGTATGTATTCTCTTAAGCAGGTGTTAGTCAGAGATAAGAGAAGACTTGAATAAAACTGAAATAAAAGAGTTCCTGTGCCACAGCCTGTAATTGCAAGCAGTGAAGAAATTAGACAACGTGTAAATCATTTTCAACCTGTCATATCTGAAATACCACATATGTTTGGAATTTCTTAGGGAAAAAACGTTTGCCTTGCAGGATGTGGAGGCCGTGTTTCCTTTAAGATATTAGAGCTTTCTGCCAGATGTTAAGCCTGCCTGAGGTCTCTACTGGACAGAATAGGGTTGATTTTAAGCAGCTGAGGATCTGGCCTTCTGTTTCTGTGAATGACTTTTTCTAATCTGCAGTTTTGCCCAAAATACAAAATAGGACTAAGACATGAAAGAGTTAGAGGAAAGGAAGGGAAAAGTTAGAGGAAAGTTAGAGGAAACCTATGGTCCTTAGATCATCTGTTTACATGGAAAAGGTGTTAGGTGTGTTGTGAACAGCTTGGTAGCTATAGATTTCATTATCTTTGTCAATTGCCCATGGGTTAATTACAACACCAGTGGTTTTTTGTGCTCCTGTCACCTAGAATGCATTACAGTAGTTAAAAAATTCAGCAACATCTGAGTTTGCATCTGTGTTTAATTAGCTGATCTAGAAACAGGAGTGCGAAGGCAAGCTGCTCCAGAATATGTGGGGGAAAGTGCTTGAAACCTGGGTAGGTGCGTAATTATTTCTCTTATTTTGAAAAGTCCTTCTTTGTGATCAATTAAGATGAAATAGTTCATTTAGAAAATTCAAGCATTTTTATAGTTCTTTAACATGGAGCATTGAATGCAGCTCCATACTATGCATGTCTCAGTTTAATTCCTTCAGATCAGCTTCAGCTGACACTGATGGTGTTGAGTAGTCATATATCATAAACAAATAGTATAGATACCTAGTAGCAATTTTGGTGATCATGGATGGGGTTATGCACTAAGTAAACCTGGCCAGAGCCTCCAGAAACTGAATGATTCCTCTTTTTAAGTTCCACAGTTTTTATCAGTGGAGAGCTTAATTACTTTTGTGATGATTTGTTTATCACTCGTTGAGGTGATGTAGTCCAGTGCAGATACATTCTGCAGTGGATTGCAGTATACAGGAAGGTTACTGCATTGTGGAAACCCAAGGAAGCAGTGAGAGCTGCCAGAAGCCGTCAGGCTTCACAACTGAGGTTGAAGAGTTGTGAGTAGGGATGGAAAACAGTGTGAGTGTTTGCCAAGGCCACGAAAGAACGACCATAAAAAGTTGATCCAAACAAACACTTGTGTTAGAACCAGTGCCACCAAAGAAGTGCAAAGAGTGCTAGTAACTTAGAGATTCCTCACCAAGAGGCACTGAAGCTGCCATTGGCCATCTGTACAGTCTCTCTAGAGAGTTTTGCTGTCTGCTGGGGCCCTGAATGATGATACCATAAAGAGACTACTATACCTGGTAAAGTGCTTTCAAGTAGAGTAAAATGAGACTGCAACAAGGAGACTGAAATATCAAAAGGGAAAGATGTTGAAGGGATTGGGAGTGTTCTCTTCTATCCTCCCTAATGTAGACTGGGAACCAGGAGGAAGAAGGCAAATGTTTCAGGTGAATGATTGGCTGCACTGATGGTGCCATGCTAAGGGTTTTGGGTTCTATGATCTTGGATGCACCATGAAGAGGTCAAGCATTTTGATGCCAGGTGGGACAGAAATGTCCAAGGGGGACAAGAGTGTTCCAGGCAGCAAGCTGGATGAACTTACTGGCATAGCTTTAAAATTGATTCAGGTACCAAGGAACACGGACACCTGAGGAAGCAACAGAGAGATATCTGTAAGTTATCCCAGAGGAATTAGGGAGGACTCCTCTATAAAGGTGATGTGGCCAATAGCCCAGCTGAAGAGCTTCTAAACCAATACACACCGTATGGAAAACAAGCAGGAGGAATTGGAAACCACAGTGTAACTAAAAACTATGGCTTAATTGCTATCACGGAAACATGATGGGATGAATTGCATAATTGGAACTCTGTAGTTAAAGGCAAGCCTTTCAAAGAGATAAGGCAGGGAAGGAGGGATGTGGGATGTTGCCCTCTACACTGGGAAATGAATAGATTGCAAAGAGCATTTCTGTGGGTAAAAATTAAGGACTGGACCCATAAATGACATCTGGTAGTTGGGATCTAATAGAGGCTCTCTAAACAAGGACAGTCTGTTGACAAAATCTTCCTTCAGCTTCCAGAAGCATTGCTCTTGCAAACTCATTCTGATGAAAAAATTTAACCACCCAGATGTCTGCTGAAAAAGCAGTCCAGGAGAATTCTGGAGTCATCAAGGGTAGCTTACTGGTCCAGGTATTAGGTTTTCATAGCCCTCCTTTAAACACTATTTAGTAGTTTTATGTCCTTGTATGCTGAAACCCAAAACTGCACACACTGTTCGATGTGAGAGCACACCAGAGCAGAGGAGACAAGGGCAACCCTTTGACACAACTAACTACCAGACTGGAGAGCTACCCTGGAAAGATGGGGCACATTAGCTTCAGCATACAGTTGCAAATTATTCTTAGATATTTCTGACTCTCTCTATCGTTTCTCTTATTTTCTCTCCTCAATAACCTCTGAGCTGGAAAATACATAAAATACTTATTTGAGAAAAAACTTAGTTTTATTATTATCTCTTCTATAACATGGTTGTCTCCTATAATTACTTTTGGAGAAGTTATGTATCTTGGAAGAAGAATATAGCTAATTACACATTTGTATAATTTAGAGCTAGATCACTGTTAAAATGTAATGATTTTTGTGTTATACCAGCCTGGTTCAAAAAACACTTCCAATAGGACCCTTTACATAGACTCCATTGGGAACTGGATAAAACCCTTGGATGTTTTATTCCCTTTACATTTAGGAAAAAATTGCCTTGTAGGACATTCCTGTATGACCAAGCCGTATTATGGTTTGGAGCACTAGAGTTAGTAGTGCATACAATATATAGTATATAGTTAATAGTACATAGAGTTCCTTTCCAAATTTTCAAGCTCACTGCTATAAGTATGAGATCGTTTCCCACTGTGCCCAGTTTATTTACCCTACTCTACTCTTTGAAATCTTTTTACTTGTACCCTAGCTTATCCCTGGACAAGTTACTCAACAGTTCTCAAAATCAGTATATGTTTTACCCATGTCAAAAACAAACAGACAATAGTTCTGTTCTTGAAGCTGAAAGACGCTTAAAGCAGTAGTAGATTTCACACTGATTTCACTGGGATGTAGAATCAAATATTGGGAACTTAACATAACTAGGATCTGACCAGAAGATTCAATCTACCACTTTGTCAGTTAACTAGTCCTTAACCACTTCCACTCATCACTGAAATGTAACTCCAAATTTACACTACACAAGCATAAGAGCTAGCTCCTCTTCCTCAGCTTAAATGATAACACTGTTGTGTCAGTGAGCTGAGAGCATGGTGTTTTAGAGGAAAATACTCAGCTTGGAACCTGCTTCTTCTGCTGCTTATTAAGGGCTCAAGTTAACTAAAACATGTCTTAATCAAATGTTAATGCAAGTAATGTGATATCTTCCGATTATTTTTCATCGCAAAACTGAAATTGTGTAGGTTGGGTAAAAACTGGTGAACTAAACTCTGCATTAACTGAGTTATTTTTACATCTGCATGTAGACAAACAGATAATTATTACTATTCTTTCTTAGAAATCATTTAAATAGCTTAAAAGTGTTTTCACAGAGCCCTTACAATAGAACATTTATTTGATCACATTCAACCTTTCTTCAGCTGTAGCTTTAAGCATTCATGGCTCAGAAAACAATGTTTTCATAATTTATGTCTCCCTCCCTGCTCAGTGTGTGTTAATCAGGTTGCCACCGTGTTTTTTCATAAATGATTTACAACCTCAGTGACTATAATCACCTGCAGAACATGAGTCATGGAGAACATTTCTGAACCCTAAACCTCTACATACCTGCAGAGGAACTAGATGCTTCCCGCTCTGGTGGGCATCAGCCTCATCGTTTTGCACAGATTTTTCTCACAGACTGTGTTTTCTAAATCATTATTCTCGGGTGAGGCAACATATTTCTATTTAACCAGAAGGCATGCTCAAATTTTCAAGCAACAGGGCTGCCTTACCACAAAACTTTGCTAAATCTAGAAGGGAAATAGTCATAAACATCATTACCCTTACCTATTGCTTAATAAAAAAAAAAAAAAGTAACCAATCAATGTAATGATCTGGATTTTAAGTCCTCTTGGATCAATCCAGTTTCAAATTGTAGATCTGCAGTAGTATTTTATACTTCAGCTTACAAGTGCACTTCACTGCAATATTATTAGAAGTCATGACTTATTTCTTTCACTTGCATTTTCCAACACCCACTGCTTTCACATGTCAGATGTGAAGTTATTTCATTTCAAACTTTAACACTGATGGAAGCATTTCTTCTTGGGGCATTTTAGGAGAAAAACAAAAACAGAGCACTTTCAGAAAAGGTCAACCTGACAGCAACTTTGCAAGATCCTACAGGTCTCCTCTTTTGTATCAAACTTTGTGGAAAAGAGGTTTGGTTTTGTTGTTTAATTTTATCTTATTTAATGGAACAAATGGCTTCCACGCAGACAAAAATGTTAATGCAACCTGCCAAAACAATGAAAAATTGAACAACTTGGGAGGTTTTGATTACGGAGAGATGTCAGCCTGTTCAGTGGTAATTTTTAGCACTTAAACATTCATCAGGTGTTTTGGTAAAGGCATATAAAGTAAAATCAAAACAAAAACCAACCAACTGATGAGAAAACAACCCACAAACTGCAGCTGCCAATGTTAGGGACAATTCCATCTTAAAGATATTCTTTGCTTTTTCCTCTTCAGCAAGAGACAGGTTCGTCTAATATTCTTTTAAATTGCATTAAAGATCTTAATAGTAACCATGCAGTGTCAGCTGAGGTGCACTAGAAGTTTTGAGGCTATTAAAGTCCAAAGCAGATTCTTTACAGGAAATGCAAACAAAATACAGAAAAGGCAAGAGAATTATTAAAAATGAAACTTCTAGCACAGGTTTCAAGATGTTGCACTCTTGCTTAGAAGTCATTATCCCAGTATATTTTATTAGCATTCACTCCACTATAAACCAAGTAAATTCTACTGTGTGGGTTGTTTTTTTTTGTTTGTTCGCTTTTTTTTTTTGTTTGTTTGATTGGTTTGGTTTGGTTTGGTTTGTTGGTGTTTTATTTTATTATTATTTTTTTTACTGGTTATCCTGAGCTGTCAAGTGCGTATGGCCATAAGGTTACAAATAATGCAATCTGCAATCTGGACCAGCTATGCAGAAATCCCCATCACCGCCACCCATAAATAAACAAATAAGGATAATTTTGGATATCTCTGGCTTCCCTGTGGAAACCCTCAAAATCAGGTAGAAAAGAGTTATATGGTTACAGTGCTGTATATAGTCTCAAACTCCTCATGTTTGTCCTTTCATGTTATGTGAAAATGTCTGTAAGGTGCGCAAGTTTAAGCTATTTTTTCATTGCTAAATTGCAGCTTTATGCTTTATTTCCACCACCCACGATTTTAAATCAAAACATGTGGTAGTTAAGAAACACACTCCTTAATAAATTTTTCTGTTGTTTTTCTCACTTTGGCTATCTCCACTTGTCTATCTGTAATTTTGAGCCAGTGTATGGGTTTTGTTGCCTTCCATATAGTTGTAAAGTACACATGATGACATCGAATTCAATTCTTGGCCAGATGAGGGCGTAACCAGCGTAGAGAGAAAGAAGCCAGAAAACCCCTTTGCACTCTTTCAGGTTTAAAGCAGCTACAACTGCTACCTTTCAAGCACTCAGGGTTCATGGAAATGAGTGTACTCCTGTGAACTGGGTACTGAGCTGGGATGGGACAGAGTACTGGACTGGAATTACTGATTTTTAACGTGACATGATTTCTTCTAGGCATGTAGGAGACTTCCAAATGGCATCTTAAACAAACGTGAAATTGCTCTCAGGATTAAGGGTAATATGGCGAGGCAAATTCTGAAACTGAATGTGGCAAAGACAACAAGAGAATTTTTCAGTAAGTGAATTACATTTTTAATACAATGTTCTCTGCCAGTAGCTCTGTGGATAAAATAATTTTCTACCGTACAGAACTGCTGCCTACCATCACATCCAGAAACATCTGTAAATTTCATTAAAAAAGATGTTGTTAAAGAATGCCAAATCAAGTAATTAAGAAGTAAGAAATTCCAGCAATAAGACTGGCTCAAGAACAGTATTCCTCGCTATAGTAATGTGGCTTTAATTGCATGATAATACAACCCATAACTCCATTTTTTCTTTTCTTTTTACTTGACCAGTGTCTCATTCTGCTCTGCTTATTGCAATCCAATTCCTGTTGATGTATTGACAGTATCTACTGTTGAAGCACTCCTACTTCTTTAAATATCTCAGGAGACCTTAAATGATATATTTGATTTTTTATAATTTTTTCATTATAAAAACATGAAACAGAACAACAAAAAAGTAATTCCTCACAATTCCCAAGCATTACTAAGTGACAAATGCATTTCATACTGATTTCTTGATCATGTTTTCAACTGCATTTATCATGATATCTGAATGCTTAGCACATACTAGTGAGCTGAAATAAAACAAACAGACTATCTCTTCCAACTGTATTAAAGAGAGATCATATTTCATATTCGTAAGCAGGAAGAATTAAGATTTAATTCATTTTCATTTCCTAAAATCTAAGTTCTTAGCTTGGGAGTCTTAAATTACTTTTAAAATAATTGAATATTCTTTGGATTAAGAAAATAAAATTATATTATGGGCCATTTTTATGGAATCTCTTCTGCTCCTGGATGATACCCTTGACAGATTGAAAGTTGTTCATCAACACTGCTAGCATTTGAAGGACAAAGAGCATAGGTAAGCAGGGTACATTTAGCAGCTTCAACTGCCCCCCTGTAAAAATGCAGAAATAAGTTTGTAAGTCTGCTTGCCCAGAAACCACTCATTGTTTCTCACCTAGTACAACAGTTGTTCTTTACAAGGAGACTGACACATCACAAATCAGATACTTTTCAAATCTAACCACGATAGAATAAGGAGTTAGAGGAAATGAAGGCTAGTATCCCTTTTTAAAATAATTGCTGTGGCAAAGGAAGCTAAAATGCAAATGTTTAACTACAGTCTGCAATATATTACCTCTTACCTACTAAACAGAAAAATTGCTCATGTTTTATTTTCACGGTGCATTTTTATTTATTATTATCATAATTATTTCATTACCAGTACCACTTAGTCCCTATGGCATATAGTTTACATGTAGTTTCCAATTACCCTATCTGAATCTGAAAACAAGTATTCATTTTAAGACAATTCTGAATTTCAAAAAGAAATTCATTTAGAAATTCCTCATTGCAATCCATCTCATTAGAGATAATTTTTTTTAAAAGGCCCCCACTTTTTCATAGGAATCACATGGATGATGAATCTACAAGATGGATGAGTAGTAAATTTATTAACAGATTGTCTTCTATCATACTCTTCTACATGACATTGTAGATTGAAAAATATGATAATGAAGAAATTGCTATAAGGATTAATAACAGTACTGATGAGCACATAATTCATGGGGAAGTAGTTTTCGCCCACTTTCATAAAACACGTCCTGGTTGGGTCGTCATTTGCTTTCCCACACAGAACAAATAGACACTGCTGCAAATGTGAAACATCTAAATGCAAATGCCTCAAGCACAACTAGAGGTTCAGTGATTTGAAAACTATTTATCACTGTTGAATTCTGTACAAGTGGAATTTATTGCCTCCAGGCCTTCAACTGACCAAACAATGAATAAAATAACAACAAAAATCTGCTGAATATGCATCTCAGTACAAGTTACTTCTTGTGTGTTAATTCTGTGTTCTTTTCAAAGCTCTGCAGTTGGCAAAGCATTTGCTGTATCCCCTTCTACTTTTCTTCATTTTTACTTGTCTTAGTTGACATTTTTATCCGTCCTTTTAACACCTGAATATAGGAAATTATATAATTTTCTATTGCTTTTTCTGCATATATTTGTAGGTGAATTTTGTTTCCAGTCAGGCCCCTACACTTTCTTATTTCTGATTAAACTGTCTTCCTCTAAATGTTATGTGTTTCCTTCTCCTTAGCCTTATTATTACCTCTGTCACAACAGTATCTGTAGTTCCAGACAAGACTGGGAATCTATTTTATTATTTTCTGCCTAAACACCTGAGGAGAGCCTGTATCTTTTCAGAATGCTCTAATATTTATGAATAGGAAGGGTAGAAGATGTAAAAATAAATAAATATAGATATAAATAAATAAATATTGTCTTTGTTTTATGGATGAGAAATGGAAAACAGAAAGGATGTCCAAATATTTAGACGCTAAGTTCCATACTTAAGCATCTGGAAGTGTCAGCACTCAAATGACTCTCCAAGATATCTGCCTTTAGAGGAGCTGCAAAGGAAAGGGCAGCTGCTGAGAAACACTCTGCAGCTTTAGCCAGAACATAACTGAAATCAAAGAATGAGAACCAGCCTTGCTTTTTCATGCACAGAATTACAGGAAGAACCTGCCCCTTTTCTCTGACTTGTCCCTAGCAGCTGTCAGAGGCCGAAGACCCCTTGTCCTTCCTCGCTACCCATGGGGGCACCAGGGGGCAGGCTGCACCCTTTGCCCCCTCCCAAGCCTCTGGCTCTCCAAGTCCCATCTCTGAGCACCTGGCATTCTGCCAAGCAGTCATCCACTCTTCCTCCCCACCCCTCATCTGTCCCAAGGAAGTAATACTGTATTCCATGGCATTTGTCACAATCATACGGCTGAAATCCTGGGTAGTGTTTTGTTGATACCCTCTGCATGGTCTACTTTGTTCTTTTGCTCACCCACACATTTCATTTCTTCCTTCAAGGGAAGAAGGGCATATAGTTTCAAGGGCATAGGGCTTCCTGGCAAATATCTTAGAAAGTGTACTGTAACTGGTTGCATGGCCTACAGGACATTTAGACCCAGCCACTTTTAGTTGAAAACTGTTGTAATTATCAGTAATTAACGCATACTTTCTTCTCTGGCCTCTGGTCGTCATTGTTCCCATGTTGTTTCTCTTGGTTTATTTTTCAGTACTGTACTAATTTTCAATTATTACTACATATTTTTCCTTGAATGTGTAATAAAGAAATTTTTACTCTGAAATATCATTTATTTGATTCAGAAAGTGTGTTTCATGAAGGCCCAGAGGGAAAGATTTCAGTTCCTTAGTACATTTCACATAGTTCTTAAATTCATTACCAATATAAGACTCAGCATATTTATATGTGTATTAAGGCTGACTGAAGCTGTTCTGTTCGTTATCAAGTCCATGGAAGTGGATCTTGAACACAGACTCAAAGCATCCTGGAGTTTTTCAGTTGAAGAATATGTTTGCAAGTTAATTGGTCTCCAGTTACACACATATTGTCACGGCTGTAGCTTTGTGCATAACTCCAGGATCCCCATACGTCTTCAGATGACTTGTGCTCTGACTAGCTTGGAGTGAGCCAGCTGGTTTTCCAAAGAGAAAAGCACAGATGCATAATAAATGGTAGCTTATAGTCCAACTTGATTCCTAGAGGCAAAATGGATGCAGCTGGCTCTGGGTAATTTGGACTTCAGTCTAAATGAGAATGAAGCTACCAAATGCCTTGTAGTTATATCCTCTGTGGCTATGTTCATCTACAAAATGGAAATAACCATTCTTTTTTCCTCAAAACATTTCCCATCTTATTTTTGTAAACTCCTCATTTCATACAGTACCTGTAAATTAATCACTGTAATGGGAACCTTATCTTGAGGGCATGGAAATAGTTATATTCACTGGAATAATCTTGAATTGGTGACAAAACAGAGGGAAAAAAAAATAATAATAAATATATTTGGTTATAGGTAAGTAATATGGAGAAACTGGTTTTATAATTGAAGAGCACAGCCAAAGTAGTAGTTTCACTTGCCAATACACAGAACAAAATATTTCTACAATGGTAGGGTGAATGTCTGGGTGTTCAGCTGATAGGACTTAGCTGTGCAGAAGAGAAAGCAGAGAGTTTGTATGCAAAAGGAGCTCCCTGGGCCTGCAGGAGCATGATGTGAATGTACCCTACATGAGAATATGCAGCTTCTTGCTCCAGGAAGGTGCTGCTCATACAGTTGGTTTCCCCTCCAAGACCAACCACATTGTTGGGCCATGAGCTTCAGTTTCAGTCTGGTTTGGATTTGGTGCACTCAAGTTTTTTGTTTTCTTACTTTTCCACTGAACGTTTTAAAATTAATTTTCCATGGAGGTGGGAATATTTTTCTCCAGCTAGCAGCTCCCCCTAACAGATTTGGTTGTCTTGTGGTCTCTGCTGGTTGATTTAAGCTATACAAATTGAAGGCTGTCTTTAGATTCTCCAAAATGTAAACATAGAAGGTAACTTGTGAAATGTATTTTCACTACTTTTATCTAAAAAACTGTGAGTCACACTTCTGAATCTCTGTTATTACTAACATTAAATCTAGCTCCCCAATGTAAAAATTATCTGTTCTTTCCTTGGTATTTCCTTAATTATGTTGTATTAATTCTCCATTCATTTACTTCAAGCCTATCTAGCTTCCAGTGAAGATAATGCTATAATCAGCCACTTCAAACATGCCAGGTTTCTGATCAGCAAAATAATTTACAACAAAAACAGTCTTCATTTTGATGTCACAGAGACTCCCTTTCTACTGAGTTCTCCTTTTGCAGCAGAAGAACTAAGTTAAGAATGTGTACACGATCACTCACAGCTATTTCTTCAGTTGCAGAGGAGTTGAACAGGAACAGACTCCACAGAGAAGCCTACCATGTGGGACAGGAAAAGAACGTGAGCATTGGTCTGCTGATGTCACCTGGGTTTCACTAGGACTTTGATATTTTCCTCATGGAAAATACGCAAAGGGTGTATGCCCTTTACAGGGATCTGTTGTGCTCCCTGTTGCCTCTTTCCTAATGAAAGATACATCCAACATGGCTCATTCTTTCAAAGAGCTTCAATCAATCTGCATTTTTGCAATGAAAAAATGGTTTGTTAGGAAATTCCTATCTACTTCTAATGAGGCTGAATATCAAAAAGTGATTCCAGAGCAATGATTGCATGCTCAGTGGACACAAACACATCTAGTGATGTTTTTCAGTGTGGGAAAAAGGAAAGTCGTGCAAAATTATAATGCCATTGGTCCATTTTGCTCTCTCTCAACTGCCTTTCAGAACAGCATAATCTGAGCTCCCTGCTATGTACGTATGTATAATATCATTGAAGGGGCAGGGCAGTGAATACCATTTTGCTGTTCTGAAATGCATAGTTCAGTCTATGGCAAATCAGTATTTCCTAGGTGAATTGTGTGCAGTAAGCAGATTGTTCATGACAGTTTTTTGAGCTGTTATTCAATAATGGTGATTTTATCATGATGTTTTTGCTCCTGCTGGATATTATTATGTGATGCTGTTGCTGTTACTATTATTCAGTTGCCACTTACAGAGAAGATCAAAGGTTGCGAGTTCAGTAGAGAAAAATTCTTTCCTCACTTTTCATGTTTATTTCTGTATTTACAGCATCTCTGAGTTTAATATCTCATACAGATTTAATCTTTTATCCTCTTTCTCAGTGAGAGATGAAAGTTCAGATGGATAAGCAGAGTTGTAGCAAGGCATCACAGTGCATGAGAACTCCCCATGAGGGTTTTTACTTTTCCCTCTCTTTTCCCAGTTAATTCATTCCAGCCACTTGATTTTAACTCAGCTATCTCCCATCCTAGGTAGCTATATATGCAGTTTCATTTAGCACATTCCCCAGGGAGCCTGGCCTCTTTGGCTACTCATCCTTGCTAGAAGCTGTTGGCAGGCAGAAGGGCTAATGAAACGAACAGAAGGAGGACAGGGCAGGAAGATAAAATTTGAGATATCATTTCTGAATTTTTGTCTTTACAGATTCCTACCCAGGAGCTGCTGCTGTGTTGCATCACCCATTCAGAGAGTGATGAGAAACAAAATAAGAGAGATTCAGTTCATACATGTCTCCCTCGATAGTTGGTAGTTACCATGGCCACAGAGATAAGGTCATGCTCGATCAGAATCAGCCCATCCATTTGGTGCCCTGGATGTGTCTCTGGACAATAAACAAAGGGAGGACTCTGAAAATAGGTGTGGAAACTTTCCATGTAAAGAGGTGCTCAAAGGCAGCCAATGGAGACAGGAGCTTCACAGTGAAGAGGCTGTGCTGTGAATCAGAGAGAGATTAACATCCTTAGCCTTAGCAGACCTTTACAATGTAGTGATTTTCTGCCTGAATATATTAGTTAAAAGTAGTCAGATTCTAAAGTTCTGATGTCATAAATTATCATTGAACTAGGAACTGAATTCTTTCTTTTCTGCTTGATTATTGTAGATTTTTCTTAGTGTAAATACAAAATATATATATATAATTTCTGGTTTGAGTAAGGCATTGCACTGGATATAGTGGTTCTTTCACTCTATGCCACTGAAGCCTGTAATGCAAATATATCTCCATCTTTGGAAAATCTATGAGAACTCATCATGGAATCTCTGAGTGATTTCCTCCATTGATTTCTTTTTCTTTTACCTCTTCCATATTCATACATGTTTCTGGAAACTGTCACACTAGCAAACTTAAGTGCAAATCATAACACACACACACACACAAAGAGTAGAATCATATGCAAAGAAGTTTCCCTTAGAGCAGAGCTGTATGATATCAGTTAACCTAGGTGCTGTGTTTCAATGTTCAGGTCTCCACTGCCTTTTGGTAAACTATGCTGTGGTTGTCACATTTTTCCTGGCAGCAACTTCCAGTTGCTGTACTTTGGGGAATTAAGTTACAGCAATGAAAACACGATGTGTCTGGTTCTGTGGCATGCCAAGGGAAATGAGATCATAGTTCAGCTGATGAATTTGTCCATGGGAATTCAGTGGGCACCTTCTGGAAACAAAAATCACTAAGGTGTATGTTACCACAGGCAGAAAAGTGTATGTATGCCTGCAAGAAGGCAGTGGCAGCAGAGTGAATTCTGTTACAGAAAGACATTTGTTATAAAGATCCTACAGGCTGCTATTTTGACTTAGTTTGTCTCTAATTGTTAGAAAAAAGTCTTTATTTTGCCCTGCAGTTCTGTAAGTGCAAACCAAAAGACCTTGAGGAGCATTTGCTTTGGAAGGTTTTTTCAAGTACTCCAAAGTAACATTAGGGTGGAGACTTTGTTCAAAAACTAATCTGACACAAAACCCACAACAGGCATATTTTTGAAATATGTACTTTTTAGCTCTGGGATGTGCTAAAGTTTTAACATATGGTATTGATTTTAATCAAAAGCATTGACTTGTGTATCAAAAGGATAACAAGAACTTACAACACTTCATGGTAGGAGTCACTATCCGAAATATATGACCACTTATTTCAAGGAGGTCCAGACTACAGAGATCATTGAGGTCTGCAACTAGATTAAAACTTGAGCTGCAAAGCTCAGAGTACTCACTATTTTGTGTGATTGTCTACCACATAAAGCTGTCTACCTCAAAAGGTTTACACTGAAATCCTCAGAGGAAGGCTATTCAGAGAAGAAGACTTGCTCCTTCTCTGATGATTATCCATCTTGGGGGAAAAAAAAAAAGGGGGAGGGGGAGGAATTTGGGGTTAGGGATTTCCTGTATAAAACAGAGTTCAGCAACTGTGACTCTGTGACACCATGCAAAATTGTGAAAGGCATGTCCAAGGGTGTCCAGCTCACCACTCCTAAAAGAGTAAAAGGCGGGGAAAAATGTAATCTCAGATTTCAAAGTATGGTGAGAATACAAAATGTGGCTCAGCCGATTTGAACTTCCAGGTCCATGGCACTATGGTGAATGAACAACTGGTCCATCAGTCAGCAGGGCATAACCCCAGGCAATCCTGAAAGAGTGCAGTGATAAGGTAACACCAGAGAGGAACTCTTGACGAGTGTTAAATACTTTAAGAACATGGTCCAGGGATAAAAAAAAAAAAGGTGAAAAATATCACTTTGGTGCCTAAAGCATGGATCTTGGAAAAGAAATGTAGAGTAGGGTTTTTTAAATTTGAGGGGTGTAAGGGGAAAGATAGTACTCCAAGCTTTGCTTAAACTTTTATGACTTTACCGGGTTTTCATAATTCCCAGAGGCCTTGCAGCAAGCCTGCCGTGATTATCACAGTGCACAGAAACATGCAAGGGAATGTCAAACTGATCCTGAGTTTGAGATCTGAAGGAAAATGGTGAAGATGTCAACAGCAATGGGCAGAGAAGGAAGAGTGGTGGGTTCAAATGAAAGAATTACCTATGATCTTTTGAGCTTCAGGTGACAAGGATTCATCCTGAATACATCAAACTGTCAATTCAACTCACAAAACAGAGTAGAAATGGTCAAGGCAAGGAGGTGAAAATGTTCAGCCTGGGAATAATAGCAGAAAACAAGAGAAAAAAAAAAAGAGTACACTGAGAAAAGGAAGTCTTTGGTGGCTTTGAGAGAGACCCTTGAAGGTAGGAGCTCCTCTGAAGATACTGAAAGAGCAATGAAGAAGGTAAACAGTGAGCCACAAGGGGGTACTGCCACAAAAGCCTAGCAAAAAGAGTGATCAAGGGTATCAGATTAGACAGGAAGGTCAAAGAGGACACAGATCCCCATGTTAGCCAGAAAGAGGTCATTTGAGACCTTGGTGAGTTAGTTTGAATGGGGAGGATTGGAGCCAGATTGCAATGAGTCAGAGGAAAGGAAATCAATGCAGTGGTCGTAAACAGGCCTTTCAAGTCACTGAGAAGTGAAAGGGAGAAGGGGGGGCTGTGAGAGAGAGAAATGCTGACCTATTTGCACTGGAAATTCACAAACAATGTACTACTTATCCCTTTCCTTTCCTCAATGTATGAATTACCTTTTTTCTTTTTCTTTTTTTCCTACTTCTGATGTATTTTGTTATTTTCATTTTGAAGATCAGAGAAGTTTCCAGACCCCACAATTTTAACAGGCAACCATTAATATATCTCAGGCACCTACTCAAGGAAGCATATATGTACAGCAGTCTGTACAAATTTCTGTCTCTTACATTTATTACTCAATCTCCATGTAGCCACAGAGCTTCATTTGTTTTCTGCATGATCACTGCTTGCATGATGTCTGGGACTGGAGTTAATTGGTGCCAATCTAAAATTAAATTTTGTTTTAAATCCCTAGAAATCCTACAGGCATGAAGTGAGTGATTGTGATATAGAATATTCTGTTGGCAAGCCTGATTTATTCGGTTGTTTCTCCAAAAACATGTTTATTCTTTTCAAGGCACATATTTGTGCCACCAGTCATGGGTTTTGCCAACCAGGCAACATCTGAAAAATGTAAAAAGGATTTTGATTAAAACACAATTTCTTACAATTTAGGCCATGTAATTCTCTCTGTAACGAAAAGGTAGCTTGCAACAAGAAACATTTTAGAAACGTAAAGGACTATAGAGTGGTGATATTCTTGGTCAGAGGCACTGCCTCTAGGGTCAGCAATCATGCCAGGAAGAAAACCAGTAGTGGCATTAAGGATTTTCACAATGTGCTTGAAGGAGTTACTTCTGTCTGATTTTAAGATCATCATTTTCAAGTGCCACCTTTTGTTCACGATGCTTTGATTCTGCAGTGTGAACATTTCAAAGAGAAAAGACCCCTCTGAATCACAGTTTCCTTTGTAAAACACAGATGAAGTAACACATCCTGTACACTAGGCAGCCCTGCAGTCAGGCACTACGGGTCAGTGGTGACCCATAGTGTCCTTCTGGGTGGTCTATGAAAGATTGTAATCATGGGTGTTCCTTCTAGATCCTGCTGATGCATAAAGAGAAAGAGTTTGTGGAGATGCTCTGAGCTGTACCTTGCCAGTGACTGCTCCATTGATGGTCAGCCCCAACATCCCTATACAAGAGGCAGGTTGCTCCCAGCTCGGGTACATCTAGGTTTGCAGTCTTTTGTTTGCTGTACCATCTGCAAGCTGGCCACACTGACAAAACTTCGAGAGAATCTGGAGCAGGTTATAGTGCTTCTTTAAAATGAAAGCCATTTTCAGAATATTCAGTTTCACCTTTCTCTCCTGCAGAGCAATAGTGCAGTATGTTTGGCTTGATTTTCCCCCCATTATATTTAGATCAGTAATTTCAACCATGTTAAATGAATACCATCTACATCGGATTTAATTGTAAGTTACAAATATATAATCTAAGGGATTTAGCCCATTTTTCAAACAGTGAATTACTCTCACTTCAAATTTTGCAAATGTGTTTTTTATTTGTAGATTTGCATGCAATATATGCAAAAATACATCTCTAGTTAAGCTATGCTCTAAAGCTTTCTCCAGAGACTATTAATGTGGTTGGTCACCTGTTGTGTTATGAGACTGCCCCCTAGAATTAAATGAAGTTTACCATTTAAAAAGCAAAAAATTATTACCTTTAATAACCTTTAATAGTCTTGATTGCATGCACATACTCAGCTTATCTAATATTCAGCTTATCTACATTTGAATACAAAGTTTTGGAATTAAGACATCTGCTAAATTTCTTGCAGTGCAAGCACACTGAATGAGACAGACCATAAAGCTGTGAAGCGGGACAATAACACTGGGCTACATTCCCATATGAATTACACTGCTGTAATGGTACTATGGGCAAGGTAAATATGGCAGTACTTCATGCCAGGAAAGCAGCTCAGACTCTGCAAGTGCCCAGCTGGATGTCATCTTCCCACTCCATGCGGCTGCCACACAGGAACCAGCCTTTATTGGCAGCACTTCCATCCTCCCCCAGGAAATTAATGTGTTGGAAAGGTCATTACTCTCTTTTCCAAATTCATTTTGATTATATATAGGGCTGTGCAGGGAGAGATCGGGTGCCATGTCATGTGATGGGATTGCTCCACAACAACTGCTTTGCATCTCTGAAGTCCTGAGAGTATGACATCTCACAGCTTTCTCTGGGTTACACTCAGATGTATCTGTATTCATTTAATGGTATTTGTTTTAGGATGTATGCGTGGTATGCAATGTTCTCTCCTTCTCTGTCTTTAATACTCTCTTGGGAACCAAATTCACTAGTACTAAGTATATCACAAGTGAACACATGAGAGTCCAAGAATTGTTTATATAATACTTGACAGTGATATTTACATTCAGTCTTTGTCCCTGGTGTATGTTAAGCATGAGATTTAGATTTTTACCTCAGATAGTCCACTGTGAAGGCTTTACAAATTCACAAGTGCTATAGGTATTGCCAGGAAGCTTAACTAATACTAAGAATCTGAATAAAATAGTCACAACCTTTCCAAGCTTTCAAAAAATTTCACATTTTTCTAGCTCCTACCTGATAGGAGCTAGCATCCAAATATTTTCTAGGGAGTTGTGCAAGATTTTTACACAACTACACACTTCAGAAAACCACTAGAAATATTGCAGTCTTGTCTCTTGGTTTCATCATAGCACCATCAATACAACATCAACTTCTAAACTGGATTAGACAAAAACGAAGGATCATTATTTTCTTTCCTTATTTGAGTACTAAGAAGCTGTAAAATCTTGATGACATTACCTCTCTAACAAAAGGAAGAAATAAACAGAAGAAAAGAAACACACAAAAGTGGCACATTACACATAAAATAGGAGCCTTTGCCATTCTAATTAATTACATAATTGTAACTATCAAACTAAAAATTCTTGTCCTCACCTTCCCATTAAAAAAAAAAAGAATACTTTTGTCCAGATCTGTTTAACAAAATGTCTAACAGAGTGTGATCTCTCAGCAATTGGAGTACTCTGTTAATAGTGCTTCAGGATGCGGTATCTATGCAGCATGGACTCAAATTCTTTGTACTAACAGATAGTACCAGCAGAAGTCAATGGTCATTTTGATGAGTACGTATTGAAGAAGCCTTTTAATCAGCATAAGGAGCAATGTGGCTAAGTGGGGCAGGTTGTTCTGGTATTGTGGTTGGCAGCTGGAGAAGGTTAGGGAGGAGAACATATTTGAATCAACTCTCTCAGTATCACATATGGTGTAAAAATGCAGAATTAGCTTTTATTTTAAGATGAAGCTGTTTGATCACTTAGACTACATGCAGCCAAAACAATATTTTGCCTAAAGAAAACAAATGCACAACGGATTTTAGGAATGAAAATAGTGTTGTAAAACTGTATGCAAACTATTTCAGACTGATTCCTGTTTGTTAAGCTTTGTAGTTGTTTTTTTTTTTTTCCTCACGAAGAATCATGCATTATATTATGTATATTAATAAATGCATTTTCATTAAATGCAAAATAATACTGTGAAAAAGAAAGGAGTACATAGAATTGGATGCTTAGCCTGAAGAACTGGTCTGCAAAGGTTCCAATAATTTTATTCACATTTTTCCTACCATGCTGGATTTCAGACTAATCAGAGCTCTCCTTGCCTCTTCCTACTCTTTCTGTAAAGTGGTATGCTGGAGAATTACAGCATTTGTGGACATAGGTCATTGGCAGGGTGCTCCCTTTGGAGTAATTTGACAATTTTTATGTTTTCTTGAATGGAGAGGTTGATCTCTGCTAGTTATCTCAATAACGCTCATTGGTGCCTTTCAAAAATCTTTCAATATTTCAATTAATTCAGTATTAATTAATGTTCTTCTGTGTTTATCGTCCATACGACTTTCATAAGTCCCAGATCCCTAATTACTCTGATAATTAGAGGACAGTCTCATGTTTGTCTTAGCTGAATATGCTTCTGGAATTTCTGCAGAAAGCAAATTTTAAAAGTATATATTTCTGGTAGTATATGGAGTAGATACTATACTTAGATTTAACCAACATACTAACATATGCTTTCTTTCCAATCTATACTTTTATTCAGAAATAAATTTTAAATTTTCTCTGGACTTTATCAGTAGAAATCAGAAGCAGAGCTACAAAGAACTACAATCATCTGCTTGGCTTTCATGAGATAGACTAACTGAGCTTGATATTTTAATGAGTATGGCTTTAGTATTGCTTTTAAATATATGACAATGAGATGAGAACTGTAGATGATTTCAAGGACTGTTTCTGAATGGTTGTTTCAGGAGTGAGCTGAAATCCCATGTCCAGCAGCACCACAGTCCTCTGCCTCTATAGGAGCTGTGGAGAAGGAAGCTGAAACAACAGGTGGGGATGGATGGAGCTGCAACCTGCTTAATCACGGGAACTGGGCACCAGGACTATGCAGCATACCATGCAAAGCGTTTGCCCTCCGATTAAACACAACCAGGGCTTGCAGCTCACAAAGGAACAAATCATAATAATAATTAAAGAAGCACAAGAAGATGATTCTGAAAGAAAACAGCTCCACAAGGGATTTCTGACAGCTTCCAACTACATGACATACAAAGGTAGGTCCTCAGATAATTGCTGTATGGTGTTTGGTGGCAAGAAGACTTCTCATGGGATGGTGAGCAGCTCTTCAGAGAAAGCAAATATCTGTTCTCCTGAGATTTCATTCGAAAGCATCACTAAATATTACCCAAAATGCTCGGGTGAAGTCATTTGCTGATGCTAATATGCCAGGACTATGAAATCAGGTAGTTACCAAGACAGATAGAGGATGAATTCTTACCCATAAAACAATATATTCTGATCCTTAAAATATATTCCTTACGTAATATCAAAGAGGGAAAACACATTTTGAGCTTTTAGGATATCAGAAAACTGCTGCTGGTTAGTGAAGAGGGGAAAAAAAGAATGTTAAAGAACAAAGGGTCACTTTTCCTGGATCACTGGATTAGTGCTTCTTCTATGGTCACTTTTAAAGCTAAAGCTTCTGCATTACTGGTTGGCTGAATACTTGCTTATTTTGTATTTTTTAAACACCATATACAGTGAATCTTACTACGAGGAAGTGAAATTTATTACAGTTTGCAGGAGTTTTATGGCTTGGAACAGCAAAGCGGTTTATAAGGGGTGAACATATTAGTAAAGGAATTTTTTTCAACTGTACTATCCATTTGTAAAATGGAAAAAGAAACCATAGGTAAAAGGATTAGGCTATATAATGAATAACTGCCAATTTCCTTCTTTTTCTACAGTAATACAATGTGTTGAAGGTTTAAGCCATTTCAAACAACTTTTAAACCCCATAGCAGTATAGCATAAAAGAAGGCATTATTCAGCATAAAATATTTGCAGATTTGTTACTTTTTAAAGGAACACTGTGATGCCTGTAGAAATTATCCATGTCCGCAGTCATATGAATGTGAAGGATGCAAAGAGAAATTGGTCAAATTTGGAGAAAGTTTGGATCTGAAGATGGCTAAGGCCCAAAATCTATGCTTGAGGGAGTCTGCAAGGACCAGACTGCATTTATAAAGATAAAACAGGGACTTTGGGCTCCTAAAAGCCACTGTGAAATATAGCACAGCAAACCCAGTGGTATGATTGAAACCAGCATCCTGAGGTGAGCCTAAACTGCTGCCAGGAGCTGCGCCCCAGCTGAGCCATGTTCCCAAGGTGTGTGACATCACCACCCTGCTTTGAAGGAAGTCAGCTGAGGTGAGGGGCAACAGTGGGGCTCTGGCACATGATGAACTAAGAGAATGAGAGCAAGGGGCTGAGGGTGACATCATGGCAAGGAGTCATGCATGTTCGTGGTGACCACAACCCTGCTCCTCATTTCAGCCAGGCATGCCACCAGCAAAACCTAAATGCTACAAGCCAGACTAGAGAGTGAGCAAAGGTAGCCCACATCCATTTGAATGTAGAATATAACAACCCCCTGTAAGAAAGGAATGAAAAACCACTCTTACTGGCTGATCAAAAGTGACAGGATGTCTGCAGCTCCCAGGCTTTGCAGAAAAATGCTTGAGTTTCAGATTTTTCCACCAGCTGCATCCACACAAGCTTGTGCAACTCTGCCCTGGACAGAGGAATGCCGCAGGACAGATTTGCAAGCTAGGGCTTGTGCAGGCACCTTAGTCACAGTCCTTTCCTGTGTGATGGGAAGGAGATAGGCTTCCTTGGGGATGCACAAATGCTCTGAGCTTAATTTTTCCCAGAAACAGTCAAATAATGGAGAGCAGATATGGGGTAGTGAGTGCTGATGTGCTCTCCTGTGGGAATACAAGAAAGTACATTTAGAGCAGACGCTGTAGAACAGGATAAACAGCATGAGAAAGGAAGGATGAGAACCAAGAACACTTCCAGAAGAAGAGGAAAACAAGTTCAAATAAGCTGTGTGATGGCAGACCCCAGCTGGAGGAAGAGTGTGTGGCTTGAAAAGACTCATGACTCTGATTGGATAAGCACCTGTATGCATGGTTAAAGACTGTTTTGGGGAGTATTTTGTTGACATATGAAGGCAGGTGGGAAAGTTACACGAGAAAACTTGAGAAAGTAAATAAGGGATGTTAAAACCTGTAATAAAAAATTTGGATCATCCAAATCTGAGTCCGTACCTGAGACACTGCAGTCTCCCAGCAGAGCAGTGTGTGAGCATGACCAGGAAACCCATGACGTCTATGGGAAACATAGAATCCTGCTTAAGTGCCCCATGCTCTCCAAGTGTCAGAAAACCAGATAAAGATCTCCATCCCTGCCATGTGAAACACACTATCCATTGTATGCAAAGAGATGTAAAATTTGACCAGCGGTACATTTGCTGCCTTTCCATTGCTCTCCTGGTGATAGAAGACTTGGACTACTTTGGCAAGACCTGTCAGGAAAGCCAAAGACTGGGCAGAACACATCATTTGTGTCCAAAGTGAAGGAACTAAAGGGAGACTTCAGGCCCCACATGCCTGCTTAGAGGCAGACTATCAAGGCAAGTAAGTCTAGAATCTCTAACAGCGATGAATTTTGAGGAGAACATGGGCATATTAAGATCAGGTGTGGAACTGTAGGTTGAGAGGCATACGAAGCTTTGGAAATTTGGGATAGAACCAGGCAAACTGCACCTAATGTACTATAAGTGGGACTTCAGAGAAGACAGAAATTCATAGGGTTCCATAGCTGGTAATTAGGTTGGCCACCAAAATTCAGAGATTAATACAGTGCTGTCTTCCGCACCTTCAGAAGATGTACTGAAACATCATAAGTAATTCAAAAGTACTAGTTCAAAGAAAAAAAATTTTTTTTTTTTGAATCAGTGTTGAAATACCTTCTCCAGGTCTGAGTTCCAAACTGAGTTAGATAAAGAGACAGTTACGGATAGCTACATATATCTATACGATTTCATCTACTATTCTTCCATTACAGTCCAAGAACCTAATATCTGATAAATCCTCTCATGTCACACCACATTAGGAACAAAATAAGGTAATTACAGCAGAATGAAAAGTTTGTTTCCCACTGGTAAAAAGAAAAGAGCAAAAGAGATTTGGAAAACTTTCTCTATCTAATATTAAGATAAGTCCAAGTTTCAGAAAATCAGTTTAAGACAAAAATGATGTTTTAGTGGGTTTTGATTATTCTTGTTCCATCCTAGCTAGAAAAGTGAAATTTCCTTGTAGAAAATATTCGTTGTAACTCTTTTTTTCTGGTTTTTTTTTTTTTTTTTTTGCCAATTTAATAGACAAAAGTAATGTGAGATAGCCCTTGGACATCAGCTAGCATAATATCAGTGAATTAACATTTTCAGACAAAAAGGTATAGTCTGAAAATTCCCACCTCACCCACTAGATGCTCCAAATCACATCTTTCTGAGACTACCTTTTTTCTAAAGCAGATAGCTGAAACATGGTTTTCTGTGATTTGTGTTTATTCCAAGAATGAATTTACACATTTGTAATGTCAAAAAGAGCAAAGTTCAGTATGATTAAAAAATCCAGCTCAGGATTTCCTGTAGAAGAGATCTAAATAACATGACAAATTGCATGATACCCTTTTAGCCTACATGTAAAAATTGATGTAGACGTCAGCAGATGGACTGATAAGCATGAAGAATACAACTGTACCTAGCGAGCATTATAACCTTCAACAATACTTCACACATTTATAATATCCATTGCTGTGAGCTGATGCAGCTTAAAAGGTTAACAAATTTACACATGCCTAGCATTCTCATTTCTAGTGTGGATATTTCCAAATGTGTCATATGTACTCATCCTCATTGAAGATTAACTGCACAACAGCTTTGAGGTGTCAAAAAAAAGTGGTATTTGTGTCCTGGGAAAGCAAACCCAGACCACAGGACTTTCAACAAAGCAGAAATAGATTGCTGCTTCATAGCTCGAGTAGATTGCCTGATTTTCAAGAAACCTTCCCAGTAGCATTCACCTTTGGTCTGTAACTTGGCATTAAAAACATTACATACTACAGGATTGCGAAGGAAAGTATACATGAATTTTAAAAATAAGTTTAATTCTGCAGAAGATGCTTCATTTTAATTATGGATTTAAGACTGCAATGGTATATCTTTTAACCCTGTCTGCTCTTCCCTCTCTATTTCAGTGTTTTACTTTGCATTGTATTCATCATTTCAGTAGAGAATAAGCCTTTTAAAAGCTATTTACTACTTTCAGTAACTGCATAGTGTTATGAACATACCTTCAGATTCAGATCTCATATCCATAAAGCCATCACATACTGGAGTCAAGTTATTTTGTTCTTATTTGTCATAAAATTCACTTTCACAGAGATATTTTTAATAGCAGCCTGGCAGGAAATGACTATGAAATATTTTTGTAGGTAACCAGATATTTCATTTTCTCCAATGGCTGTCCTAACTTATTTCCCCCTAATCTACTCCTGCTCTGTGTGCTTCTTAACAAGAGACGCTCTATTCTTCAAACAATAAAGGCAATCCTTCAGGTGTTGCTGATTCTGTTACTGCCTTTACAGTTGGGTAAGTAGTTGCCAGAGTTTGATTTGTTCCACTAAATTGCCTTTATGCCTTGTAACTTCAGCACACTTAAAGCTGTTTCTGCTCCCCTTCTGGAGTTTAGCTGTACTTTTTATTAGACTTAGTTGCTAAAGCTGTGTTTACATCACTTTGTTCATCCTTACTCTCCTTTTAGAACTCGTCTTCCCTCTCTCACTTAAGAAAGCAGACCTGAAACCAAAGAGATGGGCTGGGGAAGGACATCTTCCAAGCACTAAGCATAGACCTGTGCTGTCATTGTGGTGCGCAGGAGTTGTCAGGGCTGCACACTTACCCATCCCCTGGGAGGTGGGGCCCAAAGCCCTCCACTTGCTTAACCAGCCTCTCATACCCAAAGCCCTCCACCTCTTCCGTATACTTTCTGGTCCCTCTAGAGGCAGCAGATGGCAATGGGAAGATCCAACCTGGCACTGGGCACCAGTCAGAGCTGGATTATCTCTTCCATTTAAGAAGGGAAATTAGCACAGAGGTTCCTGAAGCACATGTTCATCCTTCACAGAGTAAATTTCACACAGAGATCGGCGAGTTATTCTGCTGAGAATTGCAATTTTATTCTAAAACTATAGGTTTTTTCCTAAACAAATTAAACTTTCCTTAAGGAAATTTAAAGAAGACAAAAGGTATTTTCTCCTCTAGGAGAACAGAACACGTAATGCAAATTTATTCCTAAACAAAATCAAAGGAAATAAAGTAAATCCACTACAGGCAGTATCCTAAATACCTTCACTTTTAAAAAATTTTCTCCTCTTCTGCTTGAGAGCACAATGAAGGACCAGCATCAGTCTCCCTGAGCAGCACCTTACTGCAAAAACAACTCCATGAAACCCAGTTTCTCCTTTAGGGAAATATGTTGGTTGATATTACATGGCCAATTACGTTAGTCAGCACAGCCTCCTTCTGCACCCATCTAAGCTATTTAGCTGGACTTCGGCACATTGAAAGAATGTGTTATTTTTGCTGTTGAATGTAATTTATTTTTGAAGAAAATAAATCCATTCTTCCATTTCTTCACTTACCTCTGGAAATGTTTTGATTTTTTTTTCCAAAATTATCTACCTTTCTTGATAGAAAGACAGTGAGATATTATCCT
Source organism: Odontophorus gujanensis (assembly GCA_013399175.1). Classification (NCBI taxonomy): domain Eukaryota; kingdom Metazoa; phylum Chordata; class Aves; order Galliformes; family Odontophoridae; genus Odontophorus; species Odontophorus gujanensis. Next base: position 1,502,651 of record VXAB01009629.1, read on the forward strand.
CAAAACCTTACGCATGGCTACCCTGCACAGAAGAGATCCTGTGATTATAATTAAAACAGATCCATAGTCTGGTTCTGCAGCATGCCTACACACACTTCCAGATGTTTAGGGAGCAGTGATGCTCACTAACAAGGTGATAGACCAGTTTCAGCAGGGCATAAAAGCCAGCTGAAGAGCAGCTTACAGTGGAATCCTACCAAACATAGCAAGTACCATATTTTCTATTGGTAAGACCTTAGGATTGCAACCAGCTCCAGCTACAAGCCAAACATTTCATTACACAGGACATTCACCTGCAGACATTTCCTACAGAAACAATGCTTTTCCTTGGTCTCTTGTTTTCTTGTCAAGATGACTGGGTGTAATTCTAATTTTAGAGGCATAGTGCCATTAGTTAACCACAAGTTCTGGTACATTTGCAGCAGTACCTCCAAAATGCTAAGCTCTCTTTAGTTTCAGATACCATTGCCACTTTTCTACAGGTCTTCTCTGAGGAATCTTTGTGTAGAAACTACAGAAAGTTAGGTTTGGAATCACTGCAATTGAAAAACCATATTTAATTCCTGAGTGTGTTATACAACATGCTGTTGAGATCCCTTAGAAGTTTATAACAGAACACCTAAGGATGTTTTGACTTCTGTGTACCCAAGTGACAGTTAGTGACAAAGGCCTTACAGTAGAAGAACACTATGCTTCCACATAAGAAGTAAACGCAAACATGCTACGCAATAACTTCCAAAAAACTAATTACTGCTGTTCAATAGCACAAAATCATGCTTTTCAATCACTGTCAGCTAGATTCGGCAAGAGATCTTCTGCCATAAAAAACCTGGCTGTATATTTGAGGCAACTTAATAAATAATTAAAGGCAGTATCTACCCTAATGAGTTTTTCAGAACTTTAAATTTACTGTTATATCATTGAAAATTTCTCACTTGGTTTTCCAAGCAAGCTCTGGGAGCAAGGCTTGTTTTCAGATGGCTGTCTTTGTCCCATTTTCTGCCTTCTATACCCTATAGTGGTCAAAACCATAGAAGAGTTAGGAGGATGGAATCAACCATAACCTGAAATGAATACATTTCACTATTTAATAGCAATATTTTCTTAATGTGTATAAGGCATTCTATGTTTACACCACTTCAGTTAGTATTCACGGTACAAGAAACCTTAATTGGGACCTCCACTGTAATTAATTCATAAATAGGAGTACAGAGAGAAATGCTATAATAGAGAACTGACAAGGAATCCTGTGCAGCTGTGAATGATGAAAGAAGAACATTACTCATAATATGCTGACACTGAACAGAATTACACTTTGTGTTCCCCATCCCTAGTATGTCTTTTGAGATTAAAGGCAGACATTTTAGGTTGGCTGCTCCTATTAATTATGTGTCTTCCAGTGTAAAAGGTTGTATTGAAAAGCTTCAAAATGAGAAGGAGTGGAATGGAGTCTCACACACTTTCAATTTTTATAATGAAAAACTCTGGAAAAAGTGCTCTATAATCTTACTTAGAGTAAGGTCTGAGTGAAAACTGCAAGTCCTTTCATACTTTAAATACTACTAGCCTATGTTAGGGAGACTTCCCTTACAGCAATTGGATGAAATCCAAAGTAATCATAATGCATTATTCAAGATTTTTTTCCTCCTCATTTTTAAATTTTAAATGCAATGTGGAAAACTTTAATCTCTTTAATTTTGTTCTGATTGTTATTTCTTATGTGAGCCACTTTGCCAGTATCCTTAGTGGATGTGGTCGAATGATTTCAGACTACTCCAGTGCCTAACAATTACACTGTATTTTATTCTCGTTCTCCCATGAATTTACAATCCCTCCCTGAATTGTGTCATCTAAAAATATGATTGACACTCTATATTTCATCTTCTAGTTCATTCATGGAATCACTCAACACATACAGTACATGAGGTGCCCTGAAGCAAAGAAGAATGGACAATGAGATAGACACTCTGAGACAGAATTTGTCAGCAAGATATAAAATGAGAAAGCTAGAAAATTGGTTTGATTTCTGAAGCATTTTCCTAAACCCCTAGGCATAAATCATTAGGGGAAAAAACAAGAGAGTCATTTCTTCATGCTTATAATCCAGTCAGTTTTTATTAGAAAAAGTTATATCCTTGGTAGAAGGTCACATCTGAATCTGGATTCAGACTTCACTTGGATTGATATCAGATGTGAGTATATATTACTTTAATATGGTCAAATAAAGCAGGACAGAGGAAAATGGTGTTAACGCAATAAATCAAATGCACAATTACTTGGGCATAGTGGAGAATTATCTGAACCTACTGTATATCAATACGCCCACCAACACAAAAAAATATAAATACATAAAACCAACTGCAGAAGTTGGAATAAATAGGCACTTAATCTTTTTTCTCTGGATAGAAATGGTTTCCAGATAAAACATTGCACACATATTTGTATTGTTTTCAAATGCTGTCATTGTCCAGCGATTGCTATGGTGACAGAAAATCAATGTCACAAATGCTGAACATTTAAGAATAAAAAGCAAAAGTTGTTATAACATTGTTTTGGATTTTTTTTTCCTTACAGGATTTTTACAGCTCATAACTAATGTAGCACAACAAAGAAGTCCCTTATGGCTTCTTTTTTTTTAATTAAATTCTTCTCTATTGATCCACACACTCTTAGGGATTAGCACTATAACATTTGGTAGCTCTTGGCTATTAAATTTACTTTTCTCTTAACATAGTGCAGAATGGAACTAGCACAGGCATTACATGTTTTGTAACCACAAGTTCAGACGTGCTGCAGGAAGCAAACACGCATGCAGCAAGGAAACATGGTTAATCCTAACCCAAGGAAGCATATTTACTTCTTTTTTTTTAAACTAGAGTTATATTCAGGAAAACATTAAAATGTATTGATCAGGCTGTAACAGTTGGGCAAGGAAAAACATACAATGATGCTTGTTTCCTAGGAGCTTCTCCTTCAGGAGTACACTCCTATTTTCTCCCTTTCCACAGCTACTCAGCTATTCTTTTTCTAGTTATAACAAGATTGGTACTACAGAAAAACAAACAACAAACAAAAAAAACCCAACAACTTTATATTTCATCAATTTCTCCTGTTAATATTCTGATTCACAGTCAACAGTAAGAGGTGAAAATTCCAGCTAGAGCATGCCTGCAAAAATCTTTAGAGCACACTGTCACTCTGGACTGAGTTAACAGCACAGCCCAAGATCCACCAGATCCAGTTGCCAGAGTATTCTCTTAATAATTGGAAGGATGTGATTGGCTAACAGTCTGTGTTTGCTTTGCTTTGACACATTTCAAATAGTCATGCAAAATTCCTGAAAGTTTAAAAAGAAAAGCAGAAAAGTTTTAACATAAAATTGCGAGACTCATCATTTACTGTAAAGATGAATGAAGACTCCCTCTGAGAGTGTTAAGACTCTGGGAAAGATAGCACTGGAGTCTGCTACAAAATTTATCATGATAGATGCTGTTGCAAGAAGAACTTATCTTGCACTGACAATAGATCTGAATGACAATGAACATAAGAAAAAAGGCCAATTAGGCAGCGTTGTCAAGACTGCAGTCCCAGTGGCCCCTCATATGGTCTAATGGTAGTTTGATGTTTATAGCTTATGCTTCAGTGCAGTGCGTATAACATTCTTTTTGAGTAAGAGTCCTATAACAATAATAATTTGTGCACCCAAGTTTTCTTACCTAGATTATGGATTTGACAAACACTAAAAACAGGAAGGCAAATTGAGTTTGGTCAGATTAAAGGTTTCCTCAGCCAAACAGCTCATCTTTAGCAGAGAGGAACAGTGACATCCTGGGGAAGAGTACGAGAGTAGAGCAAACACACAGCACTTCCACTTACTACTACTGCAGGAGAACACTACAGTTTCCCTGTATTCTGTATGGAAAGGAAAATTACCTCCATTCTTTTCAGGTTCCATACAAATGACAGTCCTTCATTTCTGTATTCATTTCCTATGAGCACTTTCCTTGATTTCTTCTGCTTAGAATAGCCTGTGGCAATCAGTAGAAAACTTTGTGGACCGAGAAATCTACATGAGAGCCATATTTCTCAGTGGAACCCTCTAAATACAGAGGAGGGTTTCATTCACACATTATCTAACTTCTTAAGAATGCACTTGGATATTTAACAACCTTGCCTTTTGTCAAGACAGGGCATATTGTATTCTTAAAGCTAGGGTGAATATACCTTACTGAAATAGCCATGCAAGGCTTGCTTGCCAAACTGAGTTCTTCCATATTTTTCATCTGAAGTAACTTATTTCACATAGGACAAAATGTTATCTCCATATGCATTAATATCTGAATGACACGCTTCCAGAAACATAAAGTCTGACTTTCAAATGGTATTAGAGGTCTGGTTCTCTCAGCAGTATTTGAATACTGTCTGCATAGTAAACTGCTAGCTATAGCTAAACCTGCACAGACAAGCTTATTGAAATAAAATCTTCGTGGTTTTAAGAATCACGTTCAAATTGAGCCATCTTTTAAAGCTGATCAGAGTACTCTCAAGTTTCTGGGTTTATCTACGCATTTAGATGGAGCTGAGTGACTCTACCATGGTCTCAAATTTATCCAGTTTTGAAAGGAAGATTTTAATACTTTCATGTTTCTCTCTGACTGTCTCCATTGAGATTCTACACAATATTTTGAAGAGATTCAATGATTCAGTCTCATGTGCTTTTATTCTTCCTTTTCTAAACATTTGAATTCATACAAAAAAACTGTCTTTCAATATTCAGCTCTTAGATGAAGAGCCATGACTCTGCTTTTGTTCTGTACAAATGCCCAGAGATTCTACATAGATCCATAGAAAAGTATTGTATTGTTAAATATCTTTATATGTTGGAAATAGATAATAAACAGTGCAATATTCAAAATCCAATTGACTTCATGTACCATTTCAAATTCTCTGCTGCAGGGTATATAAATAATAATCTCACTATGAAAAGAAAAAGAAGACCAGGTATAAGTTGCTTAGTAGAATGTAAGAAAATAGCAAGTAAAGAACAAAATAAGTCAGTAAATGGTTATATATGCAAACAGTTCCAAACATACACAGACCATCTCATCCTACAAATCAGAAGTGATGCAGGATGAAAACTATAGGACTGACCAGCAAATTAGAAGTCTGAGAGATATTCTAAATATCTCATCAGGCAAAAACTATGGAAAGACTCATAACATGAAACATTTGAAATGTATTGTATTTTTTTCTGTCTCTATAGATAACCTGTGCACATATATATATTATATATAGTACGTATTACTTTTGGAGCTATTTTATTATGTTGGCTCATGTAGTCTGATGTGGATGTTGGCAGCATGGAAGAGGCCAAACCTCCCCACCAATGTTCCATTATATTTTGTTGCCGCGTGACTGTTGCCAGCAGAGAGGCATTCTGACAAAATGGCATCTGATATGGAAGTGCAGTTAAAGCAGAAGAGTGATATTGAACTTCTCCATGCAGAAAAATTTACACCCACTGACATTCACCAATGTATGGTGTCCAAAAATGTTCAGCAAGCAGTGGATGTGAGTACAGAGATGTGGTAGTTGGGTGATGCATTTCAGCAGTGGTGATGGCAACAGTGTGTCACCTCCACAGGTGTAGATGTTTTTTTTTTTTTTGTACACAGACTTATTCATTGCTAGTGAAAAAGCACGGATAATGGTGTCGACTATGTTGAAAAAGTGTTTTGTATCTGAGAATTTTCACTATCAAACAGTGTAACGCTTATATGAGTTCTAGTGGATGGATGGCCTGATGGGAGCTAGCATTCCATACTTTCAGCCCAGAAAGCCAACAGTATCCTGGGCTGTCTCAAAAGAGGGGTGACCAACAGGGAGTGGGAGGCAATTATACCCCTCTGCTCTGCCCTGGTGAGGCCCCATCTGGAGTACTGCATCAAGGCCTTGGGCGTTGTGATGTGGAGCTGTTGGAGTGCATCCAGAAGAAGGCCGTGAGGATGACTGGAAACCTGGAGTACCTCTTCTGCTAAAAAAGGCAGAGGGAGCTGAGCTTGTTCAGCTTGGAAGAAGGGGATACTTTACTGCAGCCTCACAGTAGTTAGAGGAAGGTTCTTAACAGGAAGAAGATCAACTTTTTACATGAACAGATAGTGATACGGCAAGAGGAAATGGAACTAGGTCTATACACTATATACTGTCCAAGTAGAAATCACATCTAATTTTGCCCCAAACCCTTCGCTAAAAATGCTGAAAATTTGAATTCCTATTGAAACAAAAGGGACCTCAAGAAAGAACTGTATTTCATGTATATCATTGCTCAAACAATCAACATAAGGTGATTTTTTAAAAAAAGGAAATATTTTCAACAAATATCTTGCTATTATATGTCAAAGAACTCTCAAATATCACATTTCAGTCATTTTTACTTAACCTAGTCAGTTGCACTTAAATTATGGCAAACAAGGGTGCTGAACAAGCCAGTTTTTCCTGACCTCTCATGGCAAGCACAGCACCACTGCTGCCTCAGGGCTTTGATGCACCCTGCCAACCCTGTCAGTCAATGACAATACACACCTTCAAGTCTAACCACAACATGTATTCCAAGTTTGTATATACGCTGTTACATTTTGAAACTCCTATGTCGCAGGAGTAGTGAAGTAATTTTGTACGTACATGTATACAACAACTTGCAGGCTAAATTTCCACAACAGAATGGACAGCAATATTTTTTTAAAAGAAATAACAGGTTGTACAACAAACAACATCACAACAGAAGTCACAAAGGCACAAATCACTGAAGAGTATTCTGTCAGGGAACCTAAAGGTCCCTGGTTGAAGAACGATCCTGGGGTGAAACAAAGTACTCTGACAGTTCTAAGGAACTGATTCTTGATATCACGTATTTGTGAAACTGATATGTAGCGGCTTGTTTTGTATGGATAGGTGACCTTGGTAGTTTGTCTTTTTTTTGCAAAAAATTTGTTTTGCAAGCAGGTGTCCCACTTGGGTTCTGTATCAAGTATTGACCACATGGGTACAGCAAGTGGAATAAAGCCTAGAAATCCTGAGGAGAATAAAAGCAGGAGAAATGATGTGGTGGGAGAGAGAGGGAAAGTGCATCTTGAAACGGGGGGATGCCCTCCTGGCACTACTGATAGAATCCACCACTGGCGTGTTCTTTTTCTCTCCTTTTTTGGCAGTTTGCCATCTCTCAAGTGTCAGTAAGTAATAGTGCACTTGCTTAGGTCGTTTCTGTTTCCTGCTTACAGGGATGATCTAAAAATAGATGCCTCTGTGTGTAAGTTGAATAAAACCCATAACCCATCATGCTGCTCTAAGTGTATATTTTGCTTGCCTCTGCTCCTGAGAGGTTCTGTCTCTCAGATCCAAACATACCCTGAAACAAGCATACCACACCATAGATCACAACTGTTGACTCAAAGACACCAGAAGGCAATTTTCTTTTAACATAGTGACTAACAGCTGTACCATTTCTTGAAAAGAATAGTAAAACAAGCAAGTTCTCATGGAAACTAATTGAAAAAAGGTCATTTTTCACCACCTCTTTATTAATAAAATTGGATGCTGACTTACGTCTATGGAGTAACTTGATCTTCAGTGATGCATTTCTTCAGTCTCTCCAAAGCACACAGTTCTGGAAGGAAAAACAAAGATGGCATCATAAGACGGCAGATTTGCTCCATGCTGATGCAGAGATTCTCTCTCTGAGGTAGCTTCCTGTGTATCTCCTGAAAATTCATTCAGGATACAATAAATGACCAAGAGAAATTAAAAAGAGAAATCCTGAGCATGTCAAACTAGAATTCAACAAACATAATCGATTTCTTATAATTAATCTACTTTTATAAATCTACATCTGGCCCACAGTCCACGAAAATGTGGAGTAACAAAAAGTTTTCAAACAGAAGATTAGAAGAAATAAGGAAGCACACCAAAGGCATTTACATTTGTAGTAGATTTATATTCTTTTTGTGGTGCCACTTTGAGACAACACAGATGACTTCATCCCATTAAATTAGCAGTGTCTTAACAGTTCCATGATGTTCTCACCTAGACTTAGTTAAAACAACAAGCAATTACAGTTTTTACAGGGGATACAGATCACCCACAATTTAAACTGATTTGGAGTAGGAAGAAATTTTGACTGGCAGAGCAAGATCAAAAGTTAGAACCACACTATTCTACCATGTGTAGCAAACAATTATTTTACCAGTTAATGTTGTGACCTTAGCTTAATCAAGAGCAGTATATCCATAGCCATCTTGTTCATACAGAGGCCGGGGAGCCAGGTGGTCAATAGACAGCACAGAGGTGCATGGTAATAGCTACTTTGCTGTTTCTTTCCTCTACCGAACAAAACTTGTTTGAACATTAACAACATTATAGGAAAATGACGGTGTAAGACAAGGCCATTATTTACAGCACCATGATAAAAGTTCACGCCACTAACACTTGTTTTTTATTTTTTATAAGGCTTTGTATATAAGCCTTTGCCTTCACCTTCAAATGGTTATATTTTCCTTCTGAAAGATTCGGTTTTCATTTGAGAGGCACATACTCACAAACAGAGTGAAACTCATAGCAATACAACCTCCTGGCAGAAGAGCATGAAGAACCACATCCAAGACTAATGTTGACTTGAAACATGAGCTTTCATGGAGGTGCTGGAAGAGCTAATTTCAGTGATTGCAGGATTATGAACTTGCACACAGCTCACAGAAAATAAAGGTATTCATAATACCACTGTTCTCCTGTTTTTCAGCATCACAAATTTCAGCATGTTAGTTAACCTCAATGAATCCTGGGTGCTTCACACTCCAAAATTCAAGGGCCACAAGACTCAAAAAACTCGGTAACTATAAATTGCACTGTATAGCAAATACCAATCACAAAAGTGTAGAGCACCAGAGTGAGTAGAGCTACAAAAGGGTTGCTGGATCCTTTCAGCTCTCACTGTTCCCCAGAAATCCCTAAATGGCATGGTTGTAGAACCTGGGCACTGCCTATGGTTAGTATTCCAAAAGAGAGAAAATACAGAGGTTTTGCAAGAGGCGCTGGAGAGCTGCTTCCAAGATAGTACTCCCAGAATCATTTAGCCCTAGCTTCTATTTGTGTAAGCCCTAGGTGGAGTTGTAGCGTAAAGAAATTTTTTATTCAGTGGGCAGTACAGAACTGGCACAGGATGCCCAGAGAAGTTGTGGATATCTCATCCCTTGAAGTGCACAAGGCCAGGTTAGATGGGCTTGGGGTAAAGTTACCTAGTAGAAGGTGTCTCTGCCCATGGCAGGTGGTGTTGGAACTGTGTGATTTTTAAGGACTCTTCCAACCCAAACTATTCTATGATTCTCTGATTGTAAAGCATCCATAATTTCCAAATAATTAATTTTGGTTGGACAAATAGGATACTAATATTGTACACTTACTTTGCTTGACTATAAAACTATTACCTGTGTCCATGCCTTATTTTTTAATATAAGATTTTTGCAGTCTTCAGCAGCAAAAGACATCAATTTCCTTCCCAATATTTTCCAGAAGATCATGAGAGTGAAAAGATTCAATTCTTCAGATGCATCTGCATAAACATCTTCCAGGTAGCTCAGTCATCTAATGACAATGCTGCGTTACATCTATAATATATCTTCTGTCTGCTAGCTTAGAGTAACTAGGATTAGGAGGAATTATTCCCACAATTATTGCTGACTATTGGTGCATTTTTCCCTCTGCAGTGATGTAGCTTTTTGCATCATTTGTGGATGTATTAAAGGCAATAAGGATGGTTAAAAAATAGTTCAAATAATAAAGAACAGACTCAGAATACAAAATATTAGTGAAAAATAGAAGGAAAAACTTAATCATGATATAAGAACAGAAGAATGTTTGATAACTTGTAAAAGCGGGAATTAGAAGCTCACTTCAGACTCCTTATGCTACGATTCATAGAATAGCTGGGTTGAAAAGGACCTCAAAGATCATCTAGTTTCAACCCCCCTGCTGTGGTCAGGGTTGCCAACCACTAGATCAGGCTGCCTTTGCAAAATAGATGCAGATTCCAATAGAAGAAAATCAATACTTACAAAATTTAAGTTAAACAAGATTATTTAAACTGTCAAATTCACTTTAGCATTCATTATGGCATCTAAGTTAGTTTTCCCATAGGTAGGCTTTACTTCCAATATGGAGACCATATTAGCCTTAACTGGGGTATCTCTGATATTAGACACCATCAACAATGAGGCAGAACAGTCTGAGTCTCCAGCATAATCCTGTATTCCTGTCCTTATAATGGCTTGCTGATGGAGATACTAACAATGCCAAACAGACACTACAACCCCACAATTACTTTGTGCAGACTGGCTAGTACACGGGAAATCCTCAAATGCATGCCAAGCCACACACACACCAATAAATCAGCTATTCATTATGCTCACTATGACATAAAAACTTTATAACTCGTTATTAACCCTTGGAAGCAGTGAAATCATTTCTGATAAATTCTTCACAATACCAGGTAAAGCATCATCAGAAACATCAGCAATCATACATATGTGTCTCCAGCTACAGACCACACTCTCTCAAAAAGTAGTCTTCACCCAGAAGACACTCTCCATTTGGAGACTAGCCTTTAAATGAACTTCTGGTCACGTGGGGAGTACATCTGAATCGCTAGCACCTGTGCTGCCTGGGCCAGTTATCCTCTTCACCAGGTGCTCAATCCTCAATTCAGGCCGGGACATAAATTTCTCCTTACATCCATGCCGGAAAAATTAATTAATTAATTAATTAAAATAAAATAAAACAAAATAAAAGAGGAAAAAAAAGAAGGAGGTAGAGAGGAAAGAAAGCAAGATGTCAAACTGCAGAAAGGAAATCGTTAATAAATAAATCCTCTTTGAATTGTTTACTTTTTACTTTTCTTCCACATCATCAGTGTTCATCGTCATAATAACTACTGTTTTGTGTCTTGTTCGCTTATTAGTTTTTGATGTGGTGACCCAGCATGTTAGTTGTCTTCCAAGCCTGTCAAAGCTTTCATCTGTGCTTAACTTTACGGTGAATGAAGAATCATAGTTTTTCAGTGGCACGGGCCCATGGAAATTCTAACACACATCAGGGTGAATTACAGTTCATATTTTTCATCATATAAAAACAAATGATACTCATTAAACATCTTTTTTGCTTACCAATCTTGCATAATCAGTTTTGCTTCATACTCATTATTTCTCATTTTTTGACAAATATATTGTGAAGACAAATTTTATGCTGGGATTTGTTCTTAGAGCAGTCACAGTGGCTATTTGTTATTCATAATTAAAGACTGATAATTAATTACCTAAATGGCATGACATTATTTCTGCTTACAGCTTGGAGGACTGATTCATAATAGCTGGAGGTAAATCCTTTGTTTGGGTCCAAATAATTTCTCCATAAGCATTCTTAGCGGTGCAACAGCTATTTTGTGTTAATAATAATATGAATGTTTTCTAACTTAACTGTAAGTACAGCTCATGGCATTAGTCACATCAGTCCACACAGACTGTTCACAGAAAGCATTCCTGTGACTTCAGCACCTCTGCAAAAAGGATCCGTAAACATGGGAATAGCAACTTCATGGCTGACTGGCAAAATATTTGTTCTTTCTGGGCAATAATGCTGCATAAGTCATGCTGGGTATCTGGGGTCAAAGAGCAGATTTCATACCAGGAGAGCCCATAGAGGACCCCGAAACTTTGATGGCTGCCCTTAAAGCAGGTTCTGCACATGGATTGTTCATGGGACTGGGGTCAGAGCTCTTTTCTGCCTTGGTGGCAGTGTCCTGGCAATGTCCCCCAAAAATGTACTTCCCTTGGCCTGGTGCATCTCTGACACCACAGTCTATCTATTTTTGATAGAGTTACCTGCAATTCTGCCCTGCACAGCATGAAACAGTAACAGATGGTAAAACAAACAGTGTGACTTTGGGAGTTTGTAAGGTCACAGAAAAGTAGTCAAATAAGAACAGAACTCACTTATTGCTAGTATTCAATCCTATATTTAAACAGCAATCTTAAAAGCAGATCTGGACAGAGAAAAGAATCAAAGAAGCAGAAGAAAACTAGTGTGTATATGGATGGTATCATGAGCACGGGGAGACACAGGCTAGGTCCCCAAGCACAACTTCACTGAAGTCAGTGACTTTCCTCTATCAGGGCACCTGGTGGATTACCTTTCATAATCACGTCCCATAGACTGCCATCATCAAAATAGATCTGTGGTTTGCCACAGGCATCCAAACCTGATCACACAAGCGATCAGAAACTGTTCAGAGGCAATTTTATTGCTTCATAGCAGCTCTCTAAAAAACTGGTATGAATAAAATTGCTTTCAACAGCATCGTCCCTTCTTCAAGTGTGAGGCTGTGCAAACTTTCAATGGCAGGGTGAGGGTAGAAGACACCAGGGAATGGTCCTATACAAGTGTTTCTCTATAAATCCTTCAGCCTTGGTTCCATGGAGAGCAATTCAATGGAAAATAAGTAAGTGTTCCTTTCACAGTCTCCCTTAAGAACAGAAAATTGAAGCATTTCTAACTTCTGGCTGAGACAGATATGAAGAGGAGTAAAACTCCTCTACAAATGAGATATGAAGCAAATATTCTGTAACTCTTAAGACAAACGACCACAAAACTCATCTGAGGCTCTGCCTGATTTTGAGATAGCTTGTCAGTGACCTGTGGGTGGATGGAGGAGGAACAGTTGCACTATTTTTTTTATACTGAATCTGCAAAAAGTACATTCTTGCATTATGCATTGTTGAACAAAGTCCATCATTAAGGCTGTAGCTAAATAACAGTGTGAAAACAAGCAAAACTTCTCACATAGCAATCCTAAAACTAGTTGCTCCCACACATGAAATTGAAGCTTCTGGAAATGACTAATATATGTATGAATATATATATATTCTGAGGACATTTATAAAATATGACATCTGTCTTGTTCTGAAATTTAGAAGCAGATGTTCAAACAACCCACAACGGGGAAACTTCCAGTGATTCTGTCACTCATTTGTTTCTTCAGGAAGCCTTATATGGTAAAGATCATTCAGCATTAGTTTATTATTATCCACAGAGACAAATTCAAGAGATTTATAAAGTTCTTGATCCCTCTATTGTTCATACTTTCTCTTCATCACACCACTGTTGATTGTATGAGGCAACACACTTAAGTTTCCCCTTCACATTCTTCCTTCTATTTGCACTTATTAGCCATGGACTAAACATGTCATGTCTAGCCCTTTGTATTATCATTAAAGTTATATTTTTCCTTGCAGATGCACTGCTGTAGTTTTCAAGAGTTACTTAAAAAACAAAAACAAAAGAACTGATACAACCAAAACATATTAACCAGTCTGACCTGGTGTTGTACATCATGGAAGAGAAAAAGAGTTGATAAAATTTTCAAAGGAATATCTTTCTATGTTCCAAATGTCAGTTTAGATTCATCCCAGTAGATCGACTTCATACTTCCTTTAATATGATATGTTTTCAGTTTTTCTTACATTGATTGTCTACTTAACAAAGATTATGGACAGAAAGTGTTAATAAAACAGAAAGGAAGTGAAGAAAAGATACCACAGCAGATCAGATCAGGTCACAGAGTGTGACTTGATCTTAATTTCATGAGGGACACTATAAGGGAGAAAAGTGCATAAGAGAAAGATAAAATCTTGAAAAATAATTTATTTCAACATCTGGATGAAAATTTGTTCCCTCATTAACTGGGTACCAGATCTCTAAAACTGTAAACTCTGTTTTCAAACTCTCCTCCCAGAACTTCCCAAGCTACTTGTAGCAAATTTGATGTCATTAACAGTAAGATCTGTTTATCTTTCAGAATGTCTAGGACTTGGTTGGAAAAAGAAGAAATCTTCAAGGCATAGACTGTAGAGGGAGTAAAATAAAAAGCAGGGGGACATGACAGTGGAGCAGAAGCTGCCAACAATACTGAAATTGGTACAGACAATTAGGTAAATGTGCATATGTGTAGGATTAACTAGGAATAGAAGACATCACACAGTGATGAAAATGAATTGAATCAGAATAATTGCAAAAACCTTTTTTTGCTCACCAAATTTCTTTCGCCTTGCATTACTGAGTAATGCACAAATACGAAAAGTTGGAGAGCAAAAATTCAGAATTCTGTGCAATAACCTAAAACTCTGACCTGAGAAAGAAAGACAAGCTGGAACCACTCTTGTAAGCTAAAAATTTAGTTTGCTTTCATCTACTTACTCTCATGTTTTCAGTGTCCGTGAATATAAACTGAGTTAATAACAAAATAGGTTACGGGAATTGGTGTGCTTCTTTTCAGAAAGATTTTTTATAACAATGTTATGACACCTTAGTTGTTCAGTGTACAGTGTCTTGGTATATATTTTTTCATTAACATCCCCAGTATTCCTGTGAAATAGTCAGGAAAGGGTTGTAAATACCATTGCCTTCATTTTATAGAGGCAAAATGAAGTCTGAAGGGTAAAATAATTTGTTTCTGGCTGTACACAGATTCAATGCTACAACCAGGATTTAAAATTCAGTCTTAAAAAACAAAGATACTTCTGTCCTATTGTTTCACTGTACCTCTCCTGAAGATACAAGAAGTAATGGCACAAGACTGCCTTTGAAATATTTTCCTCCTTCAGCTCCTTGAAACTCAGCTGTCTTCTAACATGTAAAAATTACATATACTCTTTGCAGACAATATACCTGACAATTATGAAAGGAATTTGAGTGGTCTAATCGCAAAAATTGCAGTTATTTGATTATTTCTCTGAAGCCAATGTAGCATGCTTTGATTAAATGTTTTTGAGGATAGATCAAAAATTGCTGAGGTATTTTTGACAGAACTGTCCAATTCAATTAAGTCATAAACACAGGTAAAACTAAACCAATGACAAACTCAGAGAAAATTATTCTTATTTATACTGCATTGAAAGTGAAGCTTGGAATGAAAATGTAAAACAATAATGCAGTCACGAAGTGTTAAATGCTGCCTAATTACTGCATCTTTAATGATACCATACAGCAACTTAGCACAGGACTCTGCACATGTTGCAATAATCATTGTCGGCCACATGGATTAATAAGTATTTTGGTGGATAATGAACTTGTCTATCATATCAGGAAAAGTGATCATTAAGGGGCACAGCAGGATGGTAGCTGTGGGAACTGGTATGTGTTTCTGGTGGGAAAGCTGAAGCACAGGCTGCAAGAGGCCCCTCTAGGTTCAGGTCCACTTCTCCGCAGTCATCAACAAATACATCATGTAACTGAGGTTGCACAGAGGCAAACATGAGAGCTATTTCAGGTGCTCTCTTTCAGTTCAGACTTCATTCCCATAGTACCTTTATTTCGTCTTTGCAATGCTATATGCCAGATTCATAGCATTTAATAGTGTAATACCATACATTACATCACATGCTTGCCTCAGGCCTAAATGATCACTCTTTCTTTTTTATTAAGTATTCTTTTCCCATTTCTGTATAGAAGGAGAAATATGACTGGATATATATCTTAGCATATCTTCTACACTGTTCAGGTGCTAGTACCGCTCTCTTCAGCAGAGTGCTTGAACTTCTTCCAGAAGTGCCCCCTGCCCTTCTTCTGAGTCACTCAATAGTCATTAATGTTTAATGGCTAGAGAAATGGCTGAGAGATAAAAGACAGATAAGCATGCACAGCAGATTTTGGTCCACAGAGAAACCTGATGACCCTTACTATGTCTGCTTTCTTCAGCAAGCAACCAGGAAACTTGATAAATCCTACTTAACTCAAGTGATAATGACTTAGGATAAAACAAAACAAAACCAACAGATGATGCAGAATTTCTTAATGTTATTTGCTCCTGGATGTGTCATATTTTAGGTATTAAAATTTTCTCTAAAGAAGACCTTTAGTCACATGATGAATTCTTTTTCACCACAGTGATACAATACAAATGTCCAAATTTTAGGCAAATGTATTTTATTTTTATTTCTTCATGGCCAGAATAGCATGCTATCAGGACTTTCATATTGACATTCAGGTTGCCCTTGCCTGCTAGGGAGTCCTTTAAAATTTAAAGTAAAAAAAATCATTTGTACATTCTGCAAGCTGAGGGAAGAAATCCTGCTCAGTGTGATTTGCTATAATGATAAATTTATCAGAAGCTGTTCATTTTATCTGCTGCAGAACTGCTCTTTGATGGCATTAATCTGCAGTAATGATTACAGGAAAGTAATTCAGATCTGTTCAAAAGGAAAGGTGACATGATGCTTTCTATCTCTTTTCTGAATGCCTCAGATTCTTCAATAAATTACAGATGTAGAGAAAGAAAAGATAGGCCATATGCTATGAAATATTTTCAGTAACATGAAGCAGTAAGAGAAACACTTCAACTACATTTGCAATAAAATGCGTTGTATAATCCGTTTAGACATTTTTCAGTGAAAGGATTCACTCCAGAATCAGAAATTCTGGGGGGTGTTTGATAATATATACATACGTTTTCCATTAGCTGTCCATGAAGATGTATCACAAAATGATAGCAAATTAATACCTTGTAATATTTTACATGAGCTAGGCCTATGGTATCTTTTGCAGGTCTATTTCAAAACAAAAAGAGAATTCTGAAGCTCATCGACTCGACTTTTAAAGCAAAACTTCTAAGCTAGCAAAAGACCAGGTCACATAGGCATCACCTCGCTGAGAATGAGAACTCCCATGAAAGGAGAGTCTATGACCTCTCTCACGACAAGGTCTAAAGCTGCCCTTCATTTTGTCAAAAATGATTTTCCTTCTATAGAGCCCAAGTCTTCCAACCTGCGATCTGCGATCAATGTATTTATTGTTTCTCCTTGTTCTTCTGAATGACTTTTCATGTTATTAGAAACTAAGGCAACATTGCCCTTTGCTTCCCACATCTACCTTCTTGAGCTAGACCCTTAAATTACGCTGGATCATGGGATTACCTGCGAAGTTATCAATCATTCAATAAACTGCCATTTATGGTCTACTTTAGGTTAAGTAGACTGAAGCTCTGAAACAGCAAGAACTTGCGCTTCAACAGCCTCTGTATTTTACATGTATCCTCCTCATAGCAATGGTCATACTTGCTTCATCTTCCTGTCCTGAGCATGCATGGTTATCTCCAAGCATTGGTATATGCTTTATCCTGTTATTTACTGTAAATGTACCATTTTGGAGGTACAAGGCTGCTTCTGTTGTACATGAAACTTAGTAAAAATAATGCTGCATATGTAATGTTGCTTATGTTATCTGTGAAAGATGCACTAGGAATAGTAGTTTCTTGGAATTAGGACATGGCAGGAGAGTGAGCTTTCAAGCATTTTGTTGAATGCTCCTCTAGAGTAAGTGCAGGTAGACATGTCACTTTCTGATATGAGTAAACATGAAACATCCTCACACTAGGATGAATCCGGAGTATCATCTCTAATTGGCTGTGTGCAAGAAGCCTGGATGGTGTATTAAGGTTGCAACTGACATTTGCCTGAATGGCACATGAACTGAAATAACATTATCCTGCTCCTAAAAGAAATCATGGAGTTCAGCATTACAAGCAGCCAACACAATGGAATTTGAGAACATTCAGACAACCTTTGTCACTAAGGACACAGTGAATAGGAACATGGGATTTGATTATCTTATTATTAGGTCATCTTTTCCAGGTGAAATAGTCTGGAAAAAAAATGACAAAGAAAAAAAAAAAGGCCTTATCTGAAGTAGTGCCACAGCTCTAAGTGAGTTCAAGGGCAGAAATATTTACCAGTGTTCATCGTCTTCTCTCCTGTAAATGTCAGAGACTGTGGACTTAAGTAAATTCATATGTTTTTGAAAATCATATCCCAAAGATATGATTCTTTTGGTGAATAAGAGAATATATGTTTCAAATACCTACAACACAGACTATACCATTGTAAAGCAGCAAAGAGTTGATAAAAAATGAAGATTTTTCCCAATTAAACCACAAAATAATAAAAAGATAAAAGATAAAATGCTGATGTTTATACAATGGACATATGAACAGTTCCAAGTAATGATAAGAAAGGAAAATGTTTGGATTATAACAACATTGCTAGGAAAATACAAAGACAGCAGCAAAAGAAAAATTTTGTTCTTTTTTTCCTAATAGGGAGAATTTACAGTACTTGAAAAATAAGGCATCTGTTTTGCTACACAGCTACTTACATACATGCAAAAAGCTGTAGATAGAAGGAAACAGGTATTCAGAGGATGTGTGTTGTCTGGATCCAGTGTTTAAAATAGAAAGCAGCTACAATCATGCTATCACAATCTGGCAGTGTACATTTCCTCACAAAGCTAAAACTAACAATAATGTCAAGCTTTTTTGCAGTATTTCAGAAGATCTTGAAGTATTGTAAATTACAGCTCAGAAAAAGGCATCCGGGACAGCACATCTCTGACAGTCGATGCCATTCTGGCCTGGGAGAAATGTTGAAACTCTGTGCAGTCCTCCATGCAGTTGCTACTCAATTCTCTGGCAAATAACACGCCACTACACACAACAAAATTAAAACACACACTGAAGAAAAGGCCTACATCATTGCAGATTTTATCACACCAGGACTAGAGTGTTCCCTTACTCATTCAGCAGTAAATGATTACTAACCCATACAAGTATGGAGAGACAGCTGCAATACCTTGAAAATCAGCAGTAGGACTATGTAGCCTAAAACATCTGATATGACTGTTGTATAGCACAGAAACAAATGAGCAGGTGAACATAGAATTGAGCAGAATTTTTGATACAACTAAAGCCCACAGGATTAAGGCAGAAGAGTACTATTTTCTTTCCCTTGGATTTTGATTTTCTCTTCTTAACAGCAAGATAGCTAGTTCTGCGAATTTTCAGTCTAATGAACATGGACAGTTTTTAATGAATTCAGAGGTGGGCATGGGCCAAATTCCACGCTCAAGTAACTGCATAGCAGAGATGCAAAGAACTCATGTATTTGTTTGTTGCAGCTCTTCAGGTATTTGTTCTTGCTGAAAGGATAGATTTCATTCCAGCTTTGAAGGCATAGGCCAGATCATAACAAGTCTTCTTCATCTATCTCTGAATGACCACAAGACAGGAAAGAGCTTCTAGGCATATCTAACCTCAAAGGACTCCAAGACAACACCCTTACTGTGGTAATCCAAGACATGGGCTGCAATACTGAAATATTACTGCCTATATTGCTTAATTGCTCACAAGTTCCCTGCAAACTGGTCTCTGCTTGTTTTTAAGAAAGCAGACAGAAACTGTTCAGGTAGTTACAAGTAATGAGACTGTTTCCAGTGGGCTGCCTGATGTAGTCTTTTTGAGTATTTTAAGAAAAAAGATAGTTTAGGTTCTGTAGATGAAAGTTGTGTTAGGCTATTTGCCCCATGAGCCAGAGATCAATCTTATCTGAAGCAACAAACTTGAAATAACCATAGTAACTATATCATTGCACAAGTGTCAATGACATCAGAGAAAGTGTGTCCATGTATGTAAATGTTTTCCATAGTTTTCTGTACTCACAGTGGGAGAGAAAGGAAGAAATGTTGCAACTTGCAGGACTACTTCCTTACCCCTGGCTAAATAGAGGAAAACAAAAAGTTGTACTGTTACAGATACAGGAAGGTACTACTGTACAGCAACATGAAACTCTGACTGAATACTGTATGATTCTAGGCTAAGTAGCTTGGAGCAGAAATGAACTCTAACAGCAAGAGGATCCTAAAGCAGGCTTCAAGAACCAGGGACTCTGCAACAGACTCCGTAATAAACAGCATGCACTTGGTAGGATTCTTTCCACTTGTCTGCATTTTCAAAGAATCGTAGAATGGCTTGGGTTGAAAGGGACCTCAAGGATCATCAAGTTCCAACCTCCCTGTCACAGGCAGGGCTGCCACCCACCGGCTCAAATTGCCCAGGGCCCCATCCAATTTGGCCTTGAATGTCTCCAGGGACAGGTCATCCACAGCTTGTCTGGGCAGCCTGTACCTGTCACAGCTTTCTCAGCCTGTCCTCATAGTGAAGGTGTTTTGTACTGACTTGGCATTCACACGTACTGTGATTGCAGCAGTAGTTTTCAGACTCTCCACCCAAGCATGAAACGGGACATTTTTTTTAGTATAGAGTTGGTTGGTGTATGTCTAGTATAAGTGAACCAGAATTTAATATCCCACAGTCAGGCGTCAGGACCAAGTTGCAATATATCTATTATCAGAATGAATTCTATCTCATCAGTTATCACTCAGATGTTATTATCTGTATTTGAATCACACATTTCTTTGATTTACACTAGCGCAGTAATGCGTTCTCTTATCTGCATTAATGGGTGCTCTGCTGGATGTCTTCACACTAGATAACATTTTCTTCGATTTACTTTTACACGCAAAATCAACACCAATACAGACATCCTTTTGTTTGCCAAGGCCATCATTAGGGATTCTGAAATTGAGGGGAATGTAAGAAAAGATTTTCTTTGTATGTTTCCGTATTTCCTTGGTTACTTAAGGAGACTCCTTAAAGAATGCCACAAAGAGCAGTAAACAAATAATAATACTAGACATTTAGAAATGCTGATTCTTTGCATACGCATTATTGGTGAAGAAGTAATATTAGTGCTCTGTTAAAGAAATATGGATTCTGGAGAAAAATATTGCTTCCCTGGAGCTTCAGGGTTTTCTCAGTTATCAGTCACATTTATTGGTCTCGAAAATAATTAGAAATCAAAAAAACTGGATCCATCCTCAAAATGTCTGTGGCATTCAGCAAAATTATTATGGCAGTAAATATGAGTTGTCAAAAGTAAAGGATGCTAAATGAGAGTAAGAAGAGACAGCATGCCAAAGTGCAGTGATAGGTTTAACAGTTCCATCACATATATATGTTCATTATAGATCCAAAAAGCACATAAACATTACTCAAGACCTTCTTTCAACTATTTTTATTCTGTAATAAAATTTCAGAAAGTAGAAAAAGTTACCAATTTCAAATCTGCAAAGAATATTAAAAAATAAATAAGTAAAAATGTTTATGCAATAAGCAGTTTAGCTTTATTTTTTTTTTGATAAAATAAATTTGCATTGGAATAAGGAAAGACAAAGAAAAATATCTGTATAAGTATATAGAACATTAGATCAATGAAAATAATGTGTTATGAAAATAAAACTGAAATTTCCTAAAATGACTTGGCATTGAACAAGAGGAAATCCTAATTCTTTTAAAATCTCTACAGATGAAAATTTAATTAAAACTAGTTTATTTTCCTTAACATTTTAAATGCACTTTTTTCCTTTCATACTGTTTTACTACACTGCAGTAAAGAGTTAAAAAAAAAAAAAAAAAGATAGTAATAGGTTTTGGTAATTTTCTTCTTTTTAAGATGAAAAAACAAACAAACAAAATCAACCAAATCCAGTCTCACAAAGAATACTGTATTCTACAGACACTAAGGTTTCATATCTTTGAAAGTTTTTATCACTTTTGGAATATTTACGAAGTGTTAACATTGTCAAATTTCTTATTCCCTTGGTTAACTTTCAAAATGTACAGGCTTCTTAAATATTATGTAGAGGTAGGGAAGGGAGAGAGAAACTTGATTATTTTGCTATTTACAATCAATGACAAAAGAAAATTCCAAAGGAAAAAAAAAAAGGGGGACAAAAAGTTAGTAGTCCAAGAGCAAGAACTTCTTGTTTTCAGCCTGGGTGTAAAAAGATACTTTGATGTGTTTACAATAATCTATTCATCAGCTGTAGTAATTATCTTAAGTTTTTCTTTCTATGTATGTTTATTAAGGATTAATATACTTTTATTGATTTATTGTACTCTAGATCTTCTAGACATAATCCAGGTTAATAATTGTGTAGTTATTGCTGCTCATAACACCAACATTCCAACCTGTGGAAAATGCAAGCATAATTACATAATGCATTACAAATTGATTTACATAATTTCCTTGTCTTTATGTATGGTGGTGACTAATAATAGTGTGATAAAACCAATCAAAAATCTACTTTGATCTTGTTGGTAAAATGGTAGGTTCAAGGGTATGATATTGTACAGGTAGTCAAAAGGAGAAAATGAAAAGAGTATGAGTGACAAATGCCATGAAAGAAGGTATGGGAAAGAAAGGAACAAATATAAGGGAGAAAAAGAAATAAAAGATAAAGAGAAGGGTGCAAATGTATTTGGTAGTGAGTATGCAGGGTGGGAATCAAGTTGTCCAAAGCACAGTTAAAAAGGGAAAAAGCACACACAATGAAAATATCAACCGAGGAAGCAGAGGAATCAACCATGACTGTTAAAAAGGAAGGTAATCAATTAATTTACCATCTAAGTCAGCTACTTAGGGGAAGGAAAAACCAAGCAGCAATGAATTGGTTCAGAAGATAAGTAGAGGGTATCGTAGAGGGTATCCACTATTTTTTTACCTGAGTTATTTAATACGTCAGGTATCAATGGGAAGAGAGACTAGTCAGCAAATGGACAAATAAGTAGATCAAGCAGTAGATTAGCAATGATACATAATGCAATTGGTGAGAATTAGCTGCCAGAATACAGGTACTCAGAAGCAGCTCCCCAGACATGCTGCTTGATCACAGCAGGATGGTCAGGAGATCTGCAGAGATGCAGCTCCCCCAGCCAGTTGCCTTTCAAATGCTGCTCTGTGCCTGTGAGCAGTTGTCTGGGACAGCAACAATGATGATTTAGTTTGCTTGCTCACACAGTACTTCTGCTGAGAGAAAAGGAAGAAAGGGGGAGTAAAAGTACTTGAAAGGAGAATTACCTTGTTTTTTTTGATCTCCCATTGTGTATGTGCCCAGTTTGGTGCCTAAAACTTGCTTTAAAGATATGTAACAATTCAGAGCCCCCATGGTGTGGTGAAAGAATGACAAATGGGCAACAGGTGAATCTTGCTAGCACAACCTGGTATGCTTACTATACAACAAAAGGGCCACTCATTTGTTAGCCTCATATCCTGTGATGTTTTATCAAGCAAATTGAAAGCTATGATTAAAGCTGCTCTTCCTCTTACCACCCATTCGTTCCTCCCCATAGAAATAGCAGGGAGACTGAGCTCATTTCTGAACTATTTGTGGCTTCTGTACTGGTGGAGAGATTTATAAATGTTGTAAATCAAAGGGTCTCTTCAGACAGCAGAGAGGAGAAACAATATCAGTGTTCAACATGGAGAGATAAAACATAAATATTATAAATAATTACTCACCTAGTTAATATGTATGTCATCATTCAGTAAGATACATTATATATTTGAATTTCTAAATAGCAAAATGATATTTACTAATGAGAGGCTTTTTTAAGGCAACAGTTTGGTTTGATGCATTGGGCTGCAGTTTTTGCCCTCACTTCTTGGTTAATGGCAGTTCTGTTTTGGGCGAAGACAGAGGTGTGAAAGATAAAAGAAAAAGTTTTTTGTTAATAAACAGTTCTTGGGCAGGCAGAGAGACTTGGTGAATGACAGCTGGGATGTAAAACTATTCACAAGAAAGATTAAGAGGTATCTGAATAGAATGAAAAAGATAGTAAAGCTAGTTTCTAAGAGAAACTAAGAATTAGCTTCGAAATACGCATAAGCTCATACAGTTATTTATGACTGAATGAGTCACAACCTCTACTGGATAAAATATTCAACAGTCCAGTTTCCCTGAAATGTATAGTATACATTTTAAAGCCCTGAATGTCTTTTCCTCATGTCTTGGAAAAAGATGAGGCACAACTCAACCTTGCATTTTCCTAGAAATAAATGTAGCACTTACTACTCATTAGCAATGTAGCAGAGTAAATTTTCAAAGGCTTCTCAGGCTGGACTTCCAAGCAATTGTTGACATGAATGGCAGATGACGGATGCTGGTGCATGTTTTGCAGAACTGGACACCTATATCTGTGTGCAAGAACTCCTAACTTTATACAAACAGATTGCTGCATACTAGGAATTTGCAGGTTTTTACAAAGAAGTATTTTGTCATTTTAATATCATATATTCATTCAATCATAGTGTTAATATTCAAAAAAACTGAAGTGAATGAATGGATAAGTAGAGCAATCACCAATTGCTCCTACCTCTGATCATGATGTTAGTACAGGTATTAATCCGAAAAAATTTTAAACTGAAATATTTTTCTACTCATATGTGCTTCAACTGTCCATATGAGTCAATAGTTCCTCAAATTTTATGGGGGTATTATTGTGATGAAGCAGCAGTCTTGGTATGGAAAGTAATTACGTATTAGTCCATTATTTTGCAAAAGATAAATGTCAAGCCTATTTATTTATAGGTGCTAACATCACATGTACTTTTTTTAGAGAAGGTGGAAGGATGTAGATACTTCCCTTTGCTTTGGAAATTTTCTGATTTTTCACATTGCCTCCAGAGCTAAAGATTCTAAACTGTAAGTTTACCAGGCCTAGAAGGTCATGAAATTTTATCATGGTTCCTTTTTGTTTTATTTACTTTTCCAAATTTCAAAGGTGTTTTTGTTCGTTTCTTCGTCTGTTTATTAAATCCTGAAATTCTAAAATTTCTCTATTCCATCTGCACTGGATAGATACTCTCTCTTCCTTCAGAGGGCAGAAAGGAGTACATGCATTACTACGTGGGTAGGAGGCTGACATCTCTCTGTCAGACTTCTAATAACACTAGTATTTATTTAAATAAGAAAAGTAGTTGAATGAGATTGTTTCAGTGAGTTTCAGCAATGTTTGGAAAAGTACAATAAGATTTAATATAGAGCAGCAATAAAATAAACATAACAATAAAAACTAGTATTAAAAATATAAATATATTCCCATAAAATTTCACGTAGGATACAATCTGCAGTACAGCACACAGAAGAAAGACAGTAAAGAATTTTAGCAGAGCTTGGGGAGAGTGGTAATATAATTTACAGGCACCTCGGGAACACTACACATACAAACTACAAGAACTACATTTTCTTGAATTTCTATAAATGACCAGATTTGTCACTCTTTAAAGGTGAAAAATAAAGCTTTCCAAAGTTATATTGGTAAATGTTGCTATACATTCCATATTGCCAGCTCTACCTACAATGTTACCAAAGATTTTAAAAAATAAAACTCTGGAAACAAAAGGAAGATGGAAAACCTGCTACTATAATTTACTGCAGAAACAAGCTAGTATGGTATCACACTGTGTCATTCTTTATTGTAACTGCAATCGCACAGAAACTGAATTCACTTACTAATGCAGCATTCCTGAGATGTAAATCCTCGGTTGTTGCAGCATGGTTACATTTTAGCTTTCTTTCATTTAGCTTCAGCAAACAAAAATATGGAGACTCAGATGCATGTGCTTCCACAAGGAGAAGTTCTCAGTAGAACATATGAATGTTCATGCACTTGCCAGTTTAATTTTTGAAAGATATAGCTGTGTGTACATAAACATAGATATTTTAAATCTCTGAACATACTAAATTCTGCTTTCTCTCATTCAAGTCTTAGACCTTGACAGTGTTCCTGTTGCAGTAAGGAAGTTTGGCCCAAAAATTAGCTGTGTATGGATGTCCTGAAAGATCTCAGCTCTGCTACTCCCCTATCCGCAGCTCCCCATCTGACATTGGTCAGGCTCTCTGGCCTTTCCATCTTTACCTGTGCTGCCCACCTAAGTGCTTGGAGTTCAGTCTCAAGCCCACCCTTACAACTTGCCTCAAGTTGCAGACACAGGCACTTTAGACTCATGTACCTATCCTTCACACTGTCTGAATGAAAACCAACTTAAATTTCCTTTAGCAGCAGACACTCCATGCTTTCTATTCTAAAATGTAGTAAAAACACTTGAAATATGAAGAATTAAGACTCCCCTGAAGAAAAAGTTGGGAAAAAGACAAAATATGAGCTGTAATATGTACTTATCTTCACTGTAGCATTCTTTCATTATCATGGATGCAATAGGATTTCTCCACCCGCCTGTGCTCTGCTGGATAATAGAGAGCCCTGTCCTAACTTTAAGAGTACCTGCATAAAAATTGAAAAAAAAAATTTTTTCAAAAATTATGCTCCTTCCAGAATTTAGGCCCTGAAACAACCAGCATGCACTTAAATTCAATCATATGAAAAAAACCTCTTTAAACACTAGGAAAGATTCCACTCTGACTGTGGACAAGTTGAACATATTTCCAATGTGAGAGCTCTCTGTTTATTCTGTGGAAAATACGTTGCAAGCATCCAAGGGTCAGCCATAGCTGCTGCTACAGTAAGTCCCTCACCTTGCAGCTGTTTTGCCCCAAACCTCTCTCACAGGATACTGAATTCTCTTTACAGCGGTGAAGTACAATCTCTGAAACAACAAATGACCAAAAGCCCAGCTAAGTTGCATTTGTTCAAAAAACAACAACAAAAATCTCCACAATTTCTTACTTTTACAAGTGTGAAAAATAGAGTACCACATAACTCTACAACAGAGAAAGCTAAAAGTTGAGTAGCATTCCCCTTTCAAAAAGGGCCATTAGTGAAAAAACCCAAAGCCTTGAATGCACTGTGCTGCAGTAAAATTTCTTAATGCTGGTGTAAAAAATAGGAAATGCTGTAAAATCAAAGTGGTAGGAGGCCTAGTGGGCAAAAAGCAAGTGGTGTTATTAATACTGAAATAGATGCTAGAGTAAATGGAAGAAGAGCTTAAGGGACCCAGATCTAAGTGGTAAATTAAAATACACAAATTTCCCTACTTATGGGAATGAGAATTCCCTTCCCAGCAGTGAATAAAAATAGACCTCTCTGACTCACAGTGTTTCGTAAAGACCTTTTTTTTACCTTTTTAGAAATGTAAATCGGTACATTTAAACCTAAAACATGGCTCAACCTAAAGATAACTGAGCTCAGGCTGAATGGACGGATGGATATGGATAGTTAATGTATTATTCAGAATATTATAAACTTGAATTTTGGCTAAGGAGGAAATAAAGACATTTTTGCTGAGATGGAATGCTGATGTATTTGCTGAAATTGTTTTTGACTTGGAAATAAATTAAATGGAACAATTAGGCCATGGTAAATATCCTAATAACTGCCTGTGCAAGTTTGATAAAAGCATTTTATATTGCCAGTGTTTAAATTTATTAACTAATGTGGCTTTGATGACTAGAAATGAGTATATGAAGTAGTTAGACAAAAGGTATAGAAAGTACTTTCAAGGAGATGACACTTCAGAGCACCAACCTCAGAGTGCTTCTGGATGCTGCGCTAACTTACTTTTGCCAGGCTGTATATGAGTAAGCAGCAATCTTAACGACCAAAATATCAGCTGTGTTCTTTTTCCAGAAAAAAAAAACACTATTTTTTTCTGTAAGTTTCAGTGTGATTGAGGGACAAGCATACACTAAAACCTTGATCGGGCTAACCTCCAGCTGGTCTGATGCTTTAACACAGGGCTACTTCTGGGACAGTACAGTTTAGCGTATTCCTTTTTGCTTGATCTTCAATCCAGCCCAGTGTGAGTGAGTGAACCAGAGCACAGGAAGGGTATAACTTGTTCGTCTGAACTAACCTTAGCCTGGCTAATCTGACTGCCAAGGGCAATGTAGAGAAGTTAGCAATCATGTCAAGGCTTCTCTATAGACATTTGGTCTGTTGGCCTTTTTTAGCATTGGCTCCATGACAACCATGCCATCAAAGCAATACCTGAACAGGTTTCAGGTTAAATAGAGTGCATCTGATATATTTCACTAGGAAAAGCAAACAGCCATAAATAAATAAATAAAATCAAACATTTCTATTAAGTTCTGTTTACAGATGGCAGTCTGTACTACCACTATATTTTTACGGAAAAGCTGAGCAAAAGTGAGTTGTTGAAACTTTAAATCTGCAAATAGTTTCAAACTGATGTGCTTGTGAGAAATCTTATATTTGTGGGAACTCAAGGGCAGCAGGAAAATGACTGCCAGATTACTCATTTTGGATTATTTCACTTAGTGGATTAAAAAAAAATCTTTACTTTCAACTTCGACTACTCACTTTAGTTGAACACAAAACACAAAATTAGCTCTAACATATACCACTGAAGCCTTTGTTGTGCTTATACTGCATGCATAGTTTTGTTTGATGGACA
Source organism: Odontophorus gujanensis (assembly GCA_013399175.1). NCBI lineage: Eukaryota > Metazoa > Chordata > Aves > Galliformes > Odontophoridae > Odontophorus > Odontophorus gujanensis. Next base: position 1,530,790 of record VXAB01009629.1, read on the forward strand.
AACAATAGAGCAGAAGGTCTGGTTGGACCACAGGTGTCAAAGCTTATTTGCTGATTTAACTCATCCTATTTAGTTGTTTGTTTTTGTGTCTTTTTTTTCCCCTGCATACTGTAAATCATTAACTGAGAGTAATCTCAGTGTTAGCCTTAGCCTGCAGGCTTATCAGAATATTTAAGCAACTACACATGGCATTTTAACAGAAGATTTTGATTATGAGATAGAATTTCACAGAGAACTAATGTTGTCTTGTCCCACTCCCAACATCAAGCCTTTGATCTTGCCTACCTGCTATTTCTGCTTTATTTTCCATTGTCTTCGCTTTCAAAATCTATCATTCACCCAAGACACTTAACAATGTCTTTTAATATTGGTCTCTTCCCTGCCATTCCCCTTTATCAGTTTTCACTTTCTCTCTTTTCTGTCCATATACCTCTCATTTGTTGAGATTTAAGGAATTAGATTTAGTAATTTCTTCACAATGCAAGTCATTCACTCCTTGAATTATTCTTGTAAACTCATGGACTTAAGTGTTTTCATAAATAAAAAATAACAGGTAAAGGGATGAAAAAAATGGACTGATGAAGTTGTGTTTTATTAAAGGACTTAGATTGTTGCGATAGTCCAATAATACTAAAATGGCAAAGAATAAAATCAGTTTATGGACTGGAAGATCTCCATCTTCTCTAGGAGTAAAGCATGCTAGTGAAAGGATGACTTGAACTACTGTTAACAAAGAAAATGGACATGCTAGTATAGGGTCACCAACCTGTTACAGAGTTGGTTGCACTGTCATGTTTTCTTTCTTATATTCTCAGGGGCATGTTATCTCTAGGTCAGTTTGCATCAACACTGGAAAACAGAGCTAAGATCAGCCGGAAGGAAAATGGCAAAGGACATAGAAAGCCGAAGTGCTGCTTTGCTTGCTTTTGTTTTTCTACCAAAGCAGACCGTGATACCACTTCACTGGCAAGTTTATCTTTTGCAGGTGTAAGACGTAAAGATGATTGTTTCAAATTCATAGAATTCTGCTTGCATGACACATATTGCAATATCTTAGCAGCTGTCACAGTGTAATTATGCCTTGAGAAAGAAAAAAGACAGTTAAAAGCTCTACTTGAAAATAAAGGGAAACTATGTAACACTCTCAGCAATAGTAACTGTGGGATAGGCATTTAAGAAATACAGTTACGTCTAGAAAACCTTGCATAAAACACGATCGAAACCAAATAACACAGTTTTAACTAAGAAGAGCACAATATCGCCTAAATGTGGCATCCTGGAGAATTTCTGAAATGGAAAGGTTTTAAAACTTGGTTAACTCCAATGACCTTTCTAAGTCACAGGAACAGACTCAGAATGGAAGCAATGAAAATCTTGTGCAAAATTTGATAATGAAGTATCAACTAAAATATGATCTCAGGCTTATTTTAAGTTCTAATTAATATGTTTCTCCATTTCAGTTCTTTTTTGATAGCTAAAGTTATTCTCTGACTCCTGCTCCCATAATTCTTAGTCCATTAAATAACCATCTTCCAGCATTGTTCATTCACTAGGAGCCAGGAAGTTAAAGCCATGCAAACTTTATATACAGAAAATAAAACAGGTCTGTGGTACTTCTGACTCCTGCTTTACCCAGAGCATGTTGCTTAGCTATGCTTAAAACCTTCCTTGAAGTCTTCAAAGAACCTTACTACTGCTACTTGTCTAAGTGTAAAACAAACAAACAAACAAAGATATTTTAAATAGCCAAGCTAGAGATATTTCTACTGTATTGGGAGGGCCACATCAACTCAGGTGTGAGTATTTGGCTCAGATTTACTTAGTTCCAGTACCTGAGTTGGTTTTTTGGTTTGTTCTTTTTCCTTCCTGTTTAGCATTTTAGAACACTTCATCGCTACAAGGGATTAGCTAACAAGGGAGCTGAACTTATTTACTTATTATGATATTCAGCAGTAATATCCTGAAGTTTTCATTTTAGAAAGGAGACTGATACACTTTGTTCCGTCCTCTGGACCTTGTCAGCACACCACTTCTAGACTGATCACACAAGGCTAGTTCTACCCTGGCTTGCCTACACGGTCATGGTAGGAGTGAAGGAAACAGGGAGCTTTCCCATGTGTTGATGCAGGTTAGATGGACTCATAACTGAGATGCTTGAGGGAATGCAAACACTATTCCCTAATTGCTCTTCTAGGAACTGAGGGTGGCCTAAGAAGGGAGGCTGTAGCCCGAGACGTCATGCTGCAGCCATTGTAGCACTTTCCATGTCACTGTGCATGCCAAGTATCAGAGTACATACAATTCACACCAGCAGAACTCTTCTGAATACAAGTCTATGCCTTAATGGCATGATCTAGGCCTGTATAATTATTTCCTTATAGCTGTATTATCAATATGCAAGCTTTCTTATCCCAACTAGCCACCCAAATTAAGTCCTAAACAACCTTTGTGCTCCAAGTTCCCAAGAAACTAGGTAGCAGGCAAATACAAACCACACTTAGAAGAGGAACCAGAAGGTAAAACTAGACTCTTCCCCAACAGTCTCCATCTCATCTGTAGAGCTGCTGGGGTACAGAGAAGTTTAGCAACTTACGCAAAGAAAGATGGAATGCTTGCCTAGCACAGTGCAGCCTAAAGTGTGTTGCCCCAGGCAAACAATGTATCTACACAGCAATGTATGGCAGAGCACAAAGGTGACAGCCATGAGCCTGAAATCAACCTTTTCAGTGTTATACTGGGGCTTATTAACAAGGCCAGTCTTCAAGGCTTGTTAGCTAGGGCACTGTGCCATGACTAGGCTGCTCCTGGAATTAGGTCTAGTCCATTCTTACTAAAACAGGAGTACATCAGGCTCTATTTAATGGCATAGATTCTCCTTGTAATTCACTGCTCATTTTGATGAGGACTTTGCTTCTCTGAACACTATCACTTTACACTAAGTACCACCAAGATCTTTTGATGGTAATGAGAAGTCTATTAATAATCAGAGTATTTCTATGCTGCAGTCTTCAGTGGAGTAGAGAAATTTGCAAGCAGACTGTAAACATTTTAGTTCAACATGAGGAGTCTTTTCAAGCACTGCAGATCTCAGCATGGGCTTGCTTAAGAGACCAGGTGCTATAGTGCTCCATTGTTCATATTCAAACCAGATTCAGGAACAAGAGCTACTTGGCCTCTCTCTTTGCTTCTCTACATCCTTCCATTTGGGAAATGCCCCAAAAGCCACCTCCTGACAGCAGAAAGCCACCCAGTACTGCCTGTCCTCCAACCAGGCTGCATACAACCCATGGTGTTACTGAAAGATCCATGCTGCCACCCCCATTTTGCAACAAGGAAGGAAACAAAAATCACAAGGTGGGTTAAAAAGTCTGTGAATGCATAGCCATAAACTCACAGCAGTCTGTTTCGTCCGGGCTCAGTAAAGCATTCATTTTTTCTTGATATTTTTCCTAATGTGTAGTATATAATCAGTTTTCAGTGGTGGCTTCACAAGACAACATTAATGTATTGAGTTCTGCTTGAGTAAGAGAAGTCAGTTTTTGAGAGAACCAGCATGCTACAGCCTCTTTTTGATCATATTTTTATCCCTGATTGACTTAGATATATTTTCCCTCTTCCATGAACTTGACCTAGAGAAAATTATTAACTTCTTCCATAATAAAAACGCTTGACATCAGTATTCACTTCTAAAGATTCCTGTTCTGAGGAATACTAATTTCTCTGTAGAATAAGGGTAGTTTGTCTTTTGCTTACACAGTATTTATACATGATTCTAAGGCTGAATCTAAAAATATTCCCTAAATCCCAACTGAGCGTCCCTTCTGCATCCAGTGCTGAGCCACTCTTTCCCCTTTTGCAATATATTAATGCTTAACTGAGGTTCAGTTCCTTGTGACCTTTGGTCACAGCATTCACCTGCCAGTCATAGCTCTCTAAAGCTCCAGTATGAAAACTCATATCATCTTTTTCCTAATTACTCCACTATTCATGATACTCTGAGACCAGACCAAGAGACTGCAAGCTTTATCTACACAGTAGGAAAATACACATAGGAAAATGAAAGCAACAATCTGAGGGCTGCTAGACCCTCAGTGAATTTTTGCTGGTTTATGGGCATTAACATTTCTAATATAGTTAGGCCGGCCAGATGAGGATACTCAAGGAACAAGAGCCTAAAGAAACTCCCCCATTCGCTCCCCACCTTCTACACAGCTACTGAGAACTGAGGATCAACATCACAACCCCACACTCCTACTCCCAGACTATTACTACAGTGAGGAATACTTGCAGAAGCGAGCATGTGTCTTCCATCACAACAACAATCATAGTAAAAGGCAGATAAGCTTAGTCTGACAAACAACTGCATTTTGATTACTTTCAGCTTTTTTTCTGCAGAATTGTACAGATTTTTCTTAAAATAATTAAAGCAATAATTATATTACACCTACACTTTACAGTATAATCTCATTTCCAATTTCCTTTAATATTTGCTGTGGAATTACCATTGGTAACATAGAAAATAGGTAATTGAATTTCATTTCTATTACAGTCTTAACAGCCTTAACTCTTTCCCAGTGTGACAGGTTTAATTTCTCACAGATGGTTTATATTGTTTTTAAATAGAATAATAAGTGGCTTAACAATGTTTCTTGCTGTGGCATCATTACTCAGGAATATATCTAAGTGTTCCTTCCAAATTGATAGTTGTTGAAATAGTCAAAGCAGATGATCAGCAGGCAGCAGCTGATACAGCATCACTGGAATCAGCTGTTCTGCACTGACTCACACAAGCTGAAGGTTTAGCCTGTCCTATTGTTATCACTCTTCAAATCTGATCATAGTTTTCCTGGTGGTGATGTGGATGAAGGCACAAGAAAAAGCTGTGAATTTTTTGTTATCCCAACCCAGCAAGCTATGTAATGTGTGATGTGATGCTATCAATTCACACCAAGGACAGTGGAAGCAAAAGGTTTTCTGCCTCTTTCCAGCAGCACTCAGACTCATCTGGTCTGGGCTACAGTAGCAACCTTTGTGTAGCTGACAAGGACAGGTTTACAGCTAATTCTGGACACAGTGAGCTTAGCATAAATCAGAGTGGGATAGCTCTCATTAATGCCTCTTTGCAACACAAATTTGAAAATTAATAAGCACTACAAAATACTGCTGCTTTCAGCTCAAAATCAAGTAGTTCAGTTCATCTCTGATGTATCTATATATTGATAAAAATATTTGCTTTCTGCACAAGTTAATAACTCCTCCACATGCAAACGTAGAGAAAGTTTTGGAAGGCCATAATTTCCTACTAACTGTATTAAGAGAGAGAGTTGTTTGGAGGTACTGAGCATCCCAATAAGGGTTGGGAAAGTTCATAAGAATCCCATGATAATGGCACTGCCCTTCATATTTCCATAAAGCCTGATATTATTTATGTTCTCCAGGAAGAAAATTTCTGACCTACCTTATTAAAATGAATGTAAAAATGCAGATTAACAGAGAGCAGTGTCTGCAAGCAGAGTTTGAAAGAAGTTGGTAAAGCAGAAAACAGGGCTAAAAATAATTTAAAATAAATAAATAAAACAAACTTCCTGACTGTGAAATCAACCCTTAACACTTGCATTGCATCCTTGGGAACCATGCTTGAAAGAATTTTGCCCATATTTATTACAAACACAGCAACAGTTGGAACTGCACTTCTGTGCCTCTCATCCTATTCTCCTGCAGTCTTCAACATGCTTCCCACAAAGATGCTACCGTAGGGCTCAGTTAAAACTAAGTGGGGCCAGCCTGTGCTTTTCATCTGCAGCTGTAGTATTTTATTTTTTGCCCCAGTAGAGTGCAGTGGGTAAAGAGGTGATGCATGGGGTAGCAGCTGTATTTCAAGAGCTGGAAGGGTGATATATCAAAGGAGAGAATAACACAGTGGGATTGACAATGGAATTTTAGTATTTATATCCTCAAGACAAAACTAATAAGCAAGGAATATTATCAACCAAGGCAGAAAACATTAAGAGCACGTCACACTAAGACTTCGTCAACACACAGTTTTACTCTAAAGAATTTGAGTACCCTCTGTGGCTGGTGAAATGTAGACAAAAATACCCCTGAATTCTCATTAACACTAATTTCGCTTTCTGCTGTGCTGCAGGATCATGCTATCTTCTACCATTGCCACTTCACATGCAAAGTACTAAAACATTCAGACAGTAAGATATTGTGGAAATATTTCTAGGTATTTACCAAAATAAAACTTAGATTCAACAGGACTTTCAGGATTGTGAGGAATACAGTGGCCAGATTTTAGCTCAGCACAGCTCATTGGCCATAGACGTTCATTTCATTTAGTTGAATGTGCAACCCTTCTCATCTCTACCACTGAGAACATAACTCTTGTGAGAAGTTGCCTGCTTGTTCTCTAATAAAGAATAAGGAAATAGTTCCTTATCCCACAGAAATTAGTGCAGCATTCTGGAAAATTTTGTATAGGTAGTATAGACAAGGTGAGAAATATTTTGGGGGATACTGGCAGAATTTAAGAAAGCAATTACTAAATAAAGTAGAAAGAGTGACTGTAGAAGTGTTCCAGAACATGTAAACACAACACCAGTCCTCCAGCATTTTAAAGACCCCTAATGGTACCACTTGTATAAAACCTGTTGGAAGAGGGTGAAAATGCATCTGTACTCACAATTACATTTGGTTTTGAGAAGCAAATCATTCTCCATCAGCCTTGGTAGGCTAAACAACACATTTCCACTGCAACTAAAGTAGCACTTGCCAGCATCAGACCTCTTCTACTCACACAAATATTTTACCTTGGCTATAGCAGTTAACACAGAGAGCTAATAAGGCTTTAGTACTCACAGTAGCATGTTTACCTTGGCCCGTGGTGGTGCACACTGCGAGCACAACAGCCATTTCCAAGCCAACGGAAGCTCAACAATACTTCACAGCCACCTTGGCTTGTCTCAGATAGCAGTTTTGCATAACTGGCTTCAGCTCAGTGTTGAAGAGTTCAAGGGGTTTACAGGAGAGGATTTTACTTTGTTATAGCATGTGAAGTCTCACTTACAATCAATATCTTGAACTATTATGAAGGATGTAGTCCTGAACTACAAAGGAGCTATTTTGAAAAAGAGAAATACAGAAACAAAACACAAATAACGATATAGAAACACTCTGTGTTTTTATATTTGCTGAGTTGTAAGAATGCATTGTCTGAACCCTAATGAAGATTCCCCCCCAGATTATTATTGTTAATATTTGGAAGCAGTGAAATTGCTTCTGATAAGTTCTTTGCAATACTAGTCAAAGCACCATTAAGAACACCAGTGACCACATACAAGAAAAAACTAACTCACCCCACTAGCAATAGGCTCTCTAACTACAAACCACTCTTCAGGAAGTAGCTTTCATCCAGAAAACGCTTTCCCTTTGGAGGCTAGCCCTTAAATGAGCCCAGGGTCCACCCCATCCCGCCAGGTGGAAAGCATAGGCAAATTGCTTGCACTTGTTCTTTCAGGACCAGCTAGTCCCTTCACCAGAGGCTCGATCATCAGTTCAGGCCATGTTAGAACTGTTCCCTTACAATTATTGAGAAGTCTACCTTACAAGGAAGTACATTATTTGTAAGTCAAACTTCAGAAAGCAAATGTAATATAAACAGACAACTGGAAGAGTCTGTACTCAGGGACCTGAGTACTTATCAGAAATTCCTGGCTTCCCTTCTTGAGAATGTTCAGACTCTGAGAATATGTCTGTAAGTAAACACAGAATAAAACTCCAACATGCAGAGAAGCGATACAAAGTTAGCAGGAGATGGATGTGAAGCAACTGGGAGATAAGTGAATTGAACCGGCACAAAACTTAGCGAAGTTTTTCTGCTTGAAGTTTACAAAATGAAATTTGAACTGAACATGGAGTCTCCTGTGAGCTGCTTAAACTCAATGAATCCCATTTATTTCAGGGAGTAAAATGTTCAGTTGTTTCTAAAGGAAGATTAGTTCTCAGGAAAATTAGTTTTAAACTGCAACGATTTAATAAGGGTCAAGGAAAATATTCCACTTTGATAGTTAATTTGCTTTAGAGTATTAAAAACTTTAAATACAATCATAGTAAATCTTGAAACAAAAGAGAAATTTGAACAAAAAAGTCAAAATGTAGTGAATTTTAATATTAATTGTGATTTTTTTCATTTATTTTCTTTTTATTTTTAGTGCTTTTTGTTATATTCCTGAGGGATGAGGTTAAAAAAAAAAAAGACAAATCACATAAGTTTACAATGGCAATTAATCTATGTTTTCAATGTAAACTTCAATTATTTTAGAACTGCAGCATTATATAAACTATTAATGCACACAGGGTTATCACCATAGTTTAGAGTAAAAAGAGGTTCATCATTCTTGATATCTTAAACCTACCTCAGAGTAGAACCAGAGTCCTATCCACTAAATACCTATCCACTTCCCCTGGTATCAGGTTGGAGCATGGATAGCAACCAGACATTGCTCTTTTCTTCATCCTTTACAGAGAATGCAATGCACTAAGGAGAAAACAATTACACTCTTTTGAGTTCAAGGGCAAAAACTGCCTGTTGTACTGAACGTGGGATCTTCCTTTCGAACTTTAAGAGCAGTGAAGCAGCACAGCACATTCTGGTCTTCGTCATGGAAATACAGAAGAAACAAGTACTGTTACACTCAGGCCTTCTGCGATTTTTTTTTTTTTCTTTTTCCTTGACTCAATGAGAGGATCTTAGGAAACTACATTCTTATGTTAATGTAACATTAAGGTTGATAAATCAAGTTCTCAAATGTCACGCAATGCAGAAGTCAGAGTGAAGACTCAACCTTTCCTCTGGTTCACCTCTTTCTTAAAATATGGCCTGTCTTTATACACTTATAAATTATTTGCCAGGCTACAGAGAAGTCAGTATAACACAAAGTGGAATTCCCTACAAAGCCTTATAAGAAGTAAAAGTATGACAGAAAATGCTGTGCAGCTGGGCTTTCTAAGAGGATTACCAACTTCTGTACGTTCCTCCTTGTGTTTCAGTTTGGAAAGATCCAAACTATCACTATCTTGATGTTCTTTCTGCTAGTATTCATGCAGAGAGATTTTGGATGGCACCTGTATCGAGCAGGTGCTGACCCTCCCAGAGATATTGATATTCATGTGCAAATGAAAGTATTCATATGTGAATATGAGTATTCACTTTTCCTGCTGAGATTCCTGGCTACTGACACCTTCCTGGCCTAAAAGGATAGGAGCAGAAAACTTTGAAGGTGACCTTGTCTTATTCCTCAAGGAAGGATAGCCTTGACTGAACAGCTTTCATGGCAGTAAAAGGGCAGAACTGCAAGATTTACTCTGCATAGATTTATCTAGGATTCCTCTTACGGTCTCAATAAACATTAATTGGCAGCTATTCTCAAGCATGAGAAAAGAAGATAGTATTCGTACTGAGGAAATATATGATAGACAGTAGAGCTCATCATGGGACATGCACCCTCATTACTCATTTGTCTGTTGGCACAAGATGTCATATGGGGACAGCATGGTCTACCATTCCTTGCCTCTCTACTACCAAGTGAATAGGGAGCTCCATGCCAGTGGCTTCACTTTGAGCCAAGAGGTACTATTCTTTCCCTGCTTTCCAGGTCAGTACACTAACACTGGATGACAAGTGATTGCATTGCAGATATATATATATTGTTATCATCACATATTTATTTCCATTTTCATCTTCTGTCTTAGTAAATAGTTTTTTTATCTCAACCCACAAGTTCTCTCCCTCATCCAACTTAGGGAAAGAGTGAGTGAACGACTGTTTAGCTGCCTGTCAAGTTAAACCAAAATAGACAGTTTTCAGTCAGATACTTACCTCTGGACGCAAAGAGATATTTTACAATTGCACAGCTTTCACTGTTTTCAATAAATTATTTACACTTTGCCGGAGATGTGATGCACATCGTTTTAGAGCAAATACCTGCTACGCATTTTGTCCATAAGATTGTGTTCTTACCCTAAGGATTTAATCAAGATGAAAACTTTTTCCAAGTGACTTTTTTACATTTTGCATCTGTGTGGGAGAAAGCAAGCTCTGGGTGTCAGAGTGAGGCCACAGAACATGTTCCAACATGGCAGCAGGGTTCCCCTGGACCAACCAGGTTGAGACTGACTGAAGAACTAGTATATTCTTCTCCACCACTGTCATACACTGATGAAAGGAAAAAAAACTGAGGAAGGAAAGGATGCTTCACTACAAAAATGAAGTGCCACAAACTACTTCCCCCTTCAACTGTGTGCAGTGAGGACAAACTCATTTCTGAGTCTCTGTGTTTGGGGTACTCCCATCATTGTCTTCATTTAGGTAGTACTCATGATATGACTTAACCTGATATGAACAGTTTTATGGCAAGTCATTGTTTGTTTTGTTTTTTTTTTTTAACTTTCAGTATATCATAATGTTATGTTTAAGTTCCCTTCCATTAAATTCATTTCCTTACATCTTAAATTATTTTAGACAGTTTTCTTTAACATTAAGTAGAATTAACATTTACATTGTGATATATTGCAAGTGACAGCAGTTGGAGCAAATTTTTCCCCCAATAATTATATTTCCTACCTGCCAACTAACCTCACTGTTTTGGGGAATTATTATATAATGTTGTTTCCAATCAAAATACATGTGTTCAATTTTCCAATAGGCAAAGGCATTAAATAACAATTACACAGCTCAGACTTGTTCCCACTCAAAATTAGTGGCAAAACTCCCACTGACTTCATGGGAGCAAGATGTAAATCATGGTTGATTTACTTTAACTTTCATACAAATTATGGGTTAACCTCTAAAAGTTGGGAAAATTTGGCCACATAAGCTTCCAAGGACCTAGATGTTTAAATATATCTGTTGCTGCTACTTTTATGAAATTCTATACACTTTCAATCTCCCCTTCACACATTTTTATTAATCACACAGAAACTTTTGTGAATATGGTGAAAACAACTGGATTAACTAATATATATTTAAGGAGCAATTACATTCACAAGAAGATGAAGTTCATCTGCCTCCTTTTCTCCAGACAGTGAAACCAATCTTTTGAAGGTAAGCTGCTTAACTCCCAGAGTAAAATCCAGAGAGGGACATGCACGTTCTACCTTTGTAGAGCCAGAAATCTTAAGAATGATCCTTTCAAAGAATAATAAGAGATGGTATATTTGAATGGATCTATACAGGTAGTATACAAGATGATACAAAGGAAAAAGGCTCACCTTAGATGGAGAAGGCTCACAGGACTCCACGCAGGAGGGATCTCCAAGAAGAGATCCTTTCCTGGTGGTGGTCAGCCCTTAAATGGGGCTTGGGGAGAGGTGGAGCCAGACTCCACCCCCCTCCAATCACACAGGTATCATTGCCTTCACCTGTGCCCCCATGGCTGACTCAATGCTCACCTCAGGTGGTCAATCAGTGGTTCAGGCTGTGATTCAGCAGTTCCCCTACAACCTTAGATACCTATGCACAAACTCAAAACTTCCTCTTTGTCTACTTAGATTTGTAGCTGTCTAAATTACGTGCTATCTTGAATAAGATCCCATCATCTTGTGCCAAGAAACAAAAAAACAAACAAACAGGACAATTTTCCAAATATATGATATCTCATGTGCCTTTTCTTTCCCCTCAGAGATTGTTGTTATTTTCAGCTGTGCACCAAGCTCTCCCTGGCCAACTCTACCATTGCATGCTACAAGGAAGAGCACTGTCAGAAGTGACTTCATGTGGAGGAGCCCAGTACTGATATTTGTTATACTGAAATTCTTTCAAACCCTTTCAGAAAAGAGACTTCTCTCAAGAGACTTCCTCCAGGTGAAGTCTCCAAGGTTTCCAGAGCAGCTTGAGGAAGACAGTATTACTCAAAATGAGCTAAAATTTTCTGGAAACATTAGCCTTTAAGACCACATAAACCACCTCATTTCTGCAGAGGTCACCAGAGACAATATACACCATGAGTCCCTCTCTGTCTTTGCCTGCTTCAAGGAAAGGGATGGTTATTTGTTGCAGACCCAAACAAACAGTAAATATCAATATTTCTTGCCTGACTCAGCTGCTCCACATTGCGTATTGATCCGCCTGTGCCTTTTGATTCCTATTCCTGCGCACCAAGGGAGGACAAATAAGCAAGTTCAAGGCATTTATTTATGTCAGCTCACCCCAACAGAAGTCCTAAGGGAGCAACAAGAATTCTTATTTCTTCTTTTCCCATTGCAGTGGTGCAAAATGCAAGTAACAGTCTAGCCTGCTACACTGCTCAATGTTGATGAATAAAATATGTGAATACAGAATTGGAAATGTTGTTGGAAAGGACACGGGGAAAAGGAAATATAAGTTCTCTGCAGTCCTGCATGTCACAGTGCCTCCCTCCATGCTATCAGCTGAGAAAGAAACTGGGATCTCTCTCCTTCATGGCAGATGTATCCTGTCCCAGTTGGTAACAGTTACAAAAGATTTACAATCCCTTATGCCACCATGCGAGTCACGTACAAGAATACTATTAGGAAAAGCAAATGAAAAAAGGGCGAGACTAATGTTACTTTCTTTGTTTTGGAATATGAATTCTTTGCTACAACTGGACAAACTTTAAGATGTTTTTTTTTAACTGTTCATTCCTATCCAAACTAATTTAAAAAAAAAAAAA
>VXAB01009629.1:1543554-1591955 GCA_013399175.1 Odontophorus gujanensis
TTAAAATTTTTTTTTTTATACTTGATTTCTAAACCAAACAAATTAAAAAAAAAAAAAAAAAAAAAAAAAGGAAAGGATATTTTCCTCACCAAATCTTGAAAGTTCAGTGTATTTCAGTTGCTTTTCAATATTCAGAGAGGATGGGGAAAATGGACACTTTTTCAGGTGTAGATTTTTTTCACAGCTTTAAGGATTCTTCACAATTCTTTCCCTTAAAAAAAAAATGCAATGGCTCTGTGATTAAATAGTGTCTCCCTTCTGATCAGAGAAATTCACCGCAGAAATTGTATTAAGTTAATAAATGCAAAATTAAAGGCAAAAATTATCCCCTTTAATATCTTTCATTCCATAGTTTTATTCCATAATATTCAGGAACAAACACTATGGAAGGAGTATAAAAACACACATGAAATGATAACAAATCCTGGTGCACTATAATCACACAAACTACACAATTGAACATTTACATAAGTTGGATTAAAAGCCTGTACTTGACAGAAAATATATGTAGGATTATAATGAGTGGAATTCATGGAAAGATGACAGTGAAAATGCAGTGCTCTCAACTCTCAAAGTGTTATTTTAATTCTGTATAAAAAGCTGACTGCTCTGTTTTAAAAGTCAAGACTTTCTCCAAGAAAAAAATAGGTAAGACACAAAATAAAATAATAGTTTTAATTTTCTTCAATTTTGTAGTCAAAAACTGTCTTCCTTTTATTTACTGATCCATAATGTGCTAATATTGCTAGTGTGGAAAATGTACCAGGGCACATACAAAAAGATTTGGTTCTACTGCCATAGGATCATTTAGACTATGCAGTTCATCACGGTACCCATGTGACCATAACTTCTTTTAAGCATCACTTTGAATTTAACTTTGTGATCTTCTTAATTTTAAATGCATAGAGAGAAACCTAGAAGTTTTAAAACCTGTCAGGTACAGTTACAGTTTAAAAGCTAGTCATAAAGTACTAATTAGATAACTAATGGGGCAGAGAATTTACCACATTGATGCAGAATCTTCAAAGTACATTCTTTTCCTTCTGTTTAGAATGCAGGATTCCATTTACAAAGGAGATGTGAGGGACACAGATTTTCCACTCTTCTCAATTACTGAGGCATATTGAATGTCAGTGGAGCTATATACATTTAAATTGTTGAGTCTTAACACTTGTTCTGCTTTCTTTTCCCATTAAAACAATATTTCTTGGTTAACTGAGTGGAAAAGGTCTCCTTCCTCTGACTGAATCAGAAAATAATCTGAAAAAGAGCTCCAGAAGTATTTCTCACTTAGTGTCACCATACAGTACCTATGCAATTCAGATTTTAACATCTACTTGATTTCGCTTGATGTTTCTAAAGATAATGAGAAGGTATTGTGTTTATTATCAATTTTCATTATCTTCTACACTGAATGTCAAAAGAAAATTAGAAATCAACACTTCTACATTTTTACTGGGATGTGATATTTGACATCTGACACCTGGGAAACACGTCTTTTTTGGACAATGCAAGAACAATTTTATCCCATTATATCTATAAAATCTGAACAATTTATGTACCACTTACTATTATTAAGAACATAAGATTCATCCTGCTTTTCTACTTTCAGGAAACTCTCCCTCTAAATTTACACAGAAATCTCAGTAAGATATTACCCTGGGAGACTACAGTAACCTTTGTGAAGCGTCCACAAAGAATCTTACACAGGACTATTTCAATGTTTCTGCTTGACACATTCATTCAAGCCATTCCCTCCAGTACTGATTAATTCTGACAAAATGACCAGAATGAGGTTTGACCAAACAGGGACAATACTAAAGCGTGCATCAATCAGCTAAGCTCCAGTGAAGTCTATGAGCCAGTTTATCCTGTTGGAAATACTGGCACTTCAGTAAATAAAAAGCTTCATCTGCAAATATGGTACAATAAAGCTGAATAAAATGGTGAAATTTCCATTTCCAGGCAGGATATCTCTAGGGAAGATGGTCATGGATGAGAGCAGCCCAAATCTCAGTATCAGCAAGGGAATGAGGAATGCCCTGTGTACTATGGCTGGACACTTTCTCATGAAATACAGCACATCATGCCCTGGAAAGTATTAAACTGGAATCTATTTCTTCTTTTTGTCTGCTAGAGCCAGGCCATTATGCATGTAAGAATTCCTGAAGCTCCGTGCCAGGTATCTGTTAAGCCAACCACCAAATACAAGCATTTATGTGTTTACTATCATAGAATCATAGAACTGTTTGAGTTGGAAGGAACCTTTAAAGGTCATTTGATCTAATCCCCCTGCAATGAACAAGGACAGCTACATCAGGTTGCTCAGAGCCCTGTCCAACCTAACTGTGAATGTCTCTGTGGTGGATAGGGCAACCACCTCATCTCTGGGCAATCTGTGCCAACGCTTCACTGCCCTTACTGTAAAAAACTTCTCCTTATTTCCAATCTGTATGTCTCCCTTCATGTGATGTAATGCATGTAGAGGCCTTTGTGGCTTACCTTGAGTAAGTGAGGAATGTTAACATCCATTAAAGTGCCTGAGCACACATTTTACATCCTCTTTTTATAGGGATATTTCAGGATATCTTGTATTGCGCATTTCTATTTCACATTTCTAATATGATTCTTAAAAATGTGGAAGAACATATTTTTGTGATCCAGATTCTAAAAGACTGCATCACGTACAGATCTCCTTGTATCTGTTAATGATTTTTGTTCAGGTTTTGAGTATTTGTTTTCAACATTTTGTCTCTGTCATATTTCAAACTTTTCTTCTTTTCATTTCTTAAGAGTGGATCAAAAGAGAGACTGATAACAGTACTGTACCTTGTCTTGCTTACAAGGGCAAGGAAGGAGCAAATTGGTTTGATTCTCCACTGCTCTGTGTTCTCATTTACATCAGACTTAAGTTAAAACCAGATGTGTGTTCAACATAGTGTCAGTGTAAAGGACTATACAGGTGCAGAGCTATAGAAATCTACCTTAAGAACAAGGATATTCAGATCATCCAGAGCAGTGTTACCCTGGAGACCAGTTTCTTCAGCAAAGTTAGAGTAAATGACTATAAGTCTCACCTTGAATTAACAAACCAACAAACAACAGATTTAAAAAGTGAAAATTACAGAGGAATAGATGACAATATGTTAGTCCAGTTGTGCATACAACTGAACAGAAAAAATGCATATGAATGGGCTCAGTACAGGATAATACTCACAAGTTTAACCTCAGATAATCTAACTCTCTAGAAGTGCTGAAGGGCTTTTTTACTTTATTTTTCAGTAAAGCCACTGTTGTAGAGCACGTCACATCAGTATGGCCTCACTGAATTGATTACAGCATGGCATACACAACTGGATCACCGGAGATATAAAAAATGAAAACATGCTGGAAAGGTATAACTAACAATATAATTAATTAAGTCAGGCATGCCCAACCCACATGCAGCCTGGCCCAGATGGCAATGCGGACTGACCCCTGCCCTGCACTATCTTCCCCCTCCAGCTTCTGTGGCTCTGCCCCACCAAGCAGCCTGCCCTGGTCCCAGGAGTACACCCATCGATCAGCAGCAGCCAGACTATACTACTAACGCTGTCGGATCTGCATCCAGCACATGGGAAGGGCACAATACAGTGCCAGCTCAAGATATAGCAAATAATCGTATGCTGTTTGATTCATTGGGTAAACACAGTGCTGTAAACAGCAAAAAATATGCAGCCTTGCTTTTCGTTTTGATAAATGAATTTGAGAACAGGTTTCAATCATCATTTTTTTGATATATTTGCAACTCCATTTTCAGTCGACATAAATATATTATGTGGGAATTCTTAAATGAAATGTATAGAGTTGCAAGCAGACATTCAACTGAAAAATCTGACCACATCTCTTTACTTTTATAAGATTAATCTTAACAGAGACAAACATTCCTTGCTTCACAATCACACCTTATTCTATTCATGTCATCACTTTTTGGCAGCACTCAAATTTGTGAACAAATATTTACAAGGAAGAAGAACAGGAGAAGTAAAATTTCATCAAAAATCTCTGATGAACACCTTGAGAACTCACTAAGAATTCCAGCCACTGCCAATTGAACCAGCCTGATGCACTTGTTTCACAGAAATTGTCGCATATCCCACTAGTTCTGTGTGTTTTCTTGCTCTCATTTATATTTTAATAAAAATGTTAAAGATTAAAATAGGTTTCTTACTTATATACATGAAAAACATTATATATACTATGAGGCCTGCTCCAAAAGTAACCTCTCTTTTATTATGTTGACCCATGGTGTCAGAGGTGGATGGTGGTTTCTGTGGCTTCTGTGGCTCAGGGTCCAGTGTGGGGTAGACAAGGTCAGGGCGATGACAGGCAGAAGTCTGGCTACAACCACAGAGGCAGATGGCTTCTTCCTCCTTTACCATTTTGACTCTTTATACCTTGATAATTTTCTGCTTTACCTCTCAGCCCTAATACTGACCAGTGTATTTGTCATTCTGTATGACAAAGACTACTTTTCCTCTTTGTTTCCCAATTCTTTTATATTAATGCTTTTATCTTTTAGGGAAGATTTCTACTTTCAAAAACCATCTAGAAATTCACTAAAGAAAATTTCATTTTCTGTACTGAATGCTTTCTCTCTCTTTCTCAACTGACTTATTTTGCTACTCCTCACTTTTAACACTTTTACCTTCTTTCCATTCACATGCTCTGAGTATCACATTAGTGTTTCAGTTTATTTTCTTGTGCTTTGAACTCATATGCTTAGTCCCACAACAAACATATTTTCCAAAAACTATTATTTTAGGCTCCCAAATCTATCTTTTTCTTCGATATCCAAAATCTCAATACTTTCTCTTTTCAACACTCTCTGCTTGTCACTCGATATGACTGTTCCTTCTTATGCTTTCCTTGCCATAGTATTCCCCAGCTGTGTCTCTCCTCCACTCCATACCACTTTGTTTTTGCATTCATACTGAAGAACAACAAGGATAAGTTACAGATGCTCTCCATGGTGCTCTTCAAATCTTTCTTGACATTGGACCCATTTTGACCCAACTGTGCAGTCTCTCACCAAATTTAACAATACTTTTTTCATAAACTTCACCCCTTTTCACATCTACTCTCTCTGTCCCTTCTTCAGGGAATTTTATCTTCATATCAGTTACCAAAGATGAAAATTCTAATACCACTTTTGAATGTCTTCATTTTTATATTACCTCTTAAAATATTTTAGTCAGCTAGCGGTAATGTGAAAGATCTTTTTTGTTGTCATTTAAATAAAAATACAATTCAAATAAAAGCATTTTGTGAAAAAGCTTCCTAAAAGGGAATTAGGCTTATGGAGTTCTACATAAGATGAAATGGTATTTTGATATATCCTTTCATTTTATTATGAAAAAGCATCTTCAGACATTCACGTTCACAGGATTATGAATTGACAATTGACACTGAGGAGAATAAGGGGTTTTGTTCTACTCTGGTTTTTTTTTAACTGAAGCTCCAGAGATTCTCTTGGAATCATCGGATTTTAGACTGAATTAAAAGTTAATATCTCTTTTACTCATACATAAGCCTCAGAGGAAGTCCCAGCCCCTTCCCACTCATCCCTTTTTCATTTGATTTAATATGTTCTCAGTGGAATCTGGTTCTGCCCTGGCACAATATATAGTCATTCCTTACTACACAACCAGCGAAGCCGGGACCTGGGACCCTTGGGCTGGGACCCACCTCTTCATCATTCACACAGGCCTGGTGGTGACTTCCCCGGCCTCTTCTCACTCCAGCCCAAGAAGCGATTAAGTATTTTAAACACAGCGAACTTATCCAGAGCTCATCTGTGACTATCCAGTAGTTTAGCTCTTTGAAAAATTAGGTTAAATACATAAATTTAATTTCCTGTACGGAACTCTGATAGGAATATTCTGAATGGACATATAGTCTGCTTCTCACTGCAGGTCTTGCTGAGGTAGAAAGGAAAAACGCATACGGCTTGAACTCCACTTAACCCTATCAGTTCTGCCTCTTTCTTCTTCTTTTGTGCCAGCATAAATCCCATGGGTCAGTCAGGAGCAGAGCAGCATAACATGGCTACAGCACGGAACTGTTTGTAAGTACCAATCAGGATGGACTTAAACACCAAACCTTGTAGGTATCTATAGGGCTGCACACAATCAGAAAAAGAATCTAATGGTGTTCAGAGATTGTGCTTAGGAACCTGAATTGGCTTGTCTGTACAGGCATTCCTTTCTGAATGTTAATTCCCAAAAATGGCCTGTTTTCCAGGATAATAAAGGCTACTTGACAAAGGGTAACAAAAGTAACTACAATTGTGGGATGATATCCACAGTGAGACTCTCAAAGTAAAACATCTCTGGCATGGTCATCAACAGCTTTAACTGGGTCTTTGAACAATTAACTTTTTCCAGTGTTCCCGTAAGACAAACCATTTGATTTCCATTTAATGGGTACCCGCACTAATCCACTGGTACTGATGACTGCTCTTTTCCAAACAGTTGTGAACACCCACCTTAAATCTGAGGATGTTGTTGGCTTCAGAAAGCACTGTTTCTGAAGGAAATTAGGTTTATTTTTCTCCTCTAATTCACCTTGCTCAAAAAGAAATAATTGTTGGAAGTGTTTTAAGTGGAAAATTAACACTGAAACTGAACATTTCCAGCTAGTAGAAGTCTGGATTTCTAACCATGAGAGGTAAAACTTAGACGATGATACACACTGAGAATTTTGGTTGATGCCGATTCCCTGAAGTGATTCCCCCTGACAATAACTCGTGTTGTGAAAGAGGGCAGATATTATTTTTTTCTGTATTTACCAAGGAATTGAATGTTTTCTGAGTATTTAGAAAAGCTGAGTAACTGTGTGGCTGGATTTTGCTATTCATTGAGTTTGGGATTAAGTGTTCTCTCATAAACAGTATTTCTCAAATAGTTAAGGATTTTGTATACTTTGTATTGATTTAATTGATCTATTGCACATTTAATCAAAATGTATCATGCCACATTTTTGCAACCTGATAGTTTCAGCAAGGTGTAGACTCATTGCAAACCCAAGTTTCCTTGGAATATAGACCTCTCTCCACTGCCAATAGTAATGTTGTAAAATAGCAGCTATTAGTCTCTGTCATTGTAGAGCACTTAACCCATTTTTGCCAATCTAGTTTTTGTTTCCATGAAAATAGAAGATATACATAGAAGACAATTTTTGTTTTGTTTTGTTTTTTTTGTGGCAAGTTGAGCCACCTTCCAATTTCATTCACAAGCCCCCGAGCTTCCTCCAAATCTTATTCCTTAAGCCTACTGATTTTTGGATTCAGAAAGGTTCAGTACTGTGGCAATTTAAACTGTGTTCAATCTAGTTGTAAAGAAAATCTGTGGCCAGTGAAATTTGACAGGACAGCAGACTTGGATATTGGAGTGCACGGTTAATTCATAAAGTGGTCCAACGTCAGTTTTCTCAGAGATAAAGTGAAGCCTTAGTAAAATCTGTTGTTACTGTAATTTGGTAGGAATAAGTCAGATGCCAGTCTATTACTTGAATTGTCATTTTTATAATATAAAGCTATTAATGTAGAGATGACTAGGTGCATACAGAATCAAATTAGATTTGTGTATCCATGCCTTTAGAATGAAGTTTCAGGGCCTCTGAAAGCTGAGATACTTTTTAAATCTATATGGAATAAACAGTGTGGCACCCTTAAGCATTAAGACTGTTGAAAGGGTTTCTGGTCAACTAGATTACCCTGACATTAGTTAAGGCCCAGAAAGTATCCAATTAGAAGGGAAATAAATCAGTGTGGTTGCTGTCTGCGTAGGTAAGTGTTTCTAAAGATGAACAAGTCACGGAGCATTATTTCACTTAGAGAATATTTTTTTTAAAAAAGAGCATTATATTTCAAGATTTAAGGAGCTGTTTTCCATATAAAAAATATTCATGAATAAAAATGTGATGTTTTTTAATTTAAAATCAATGAGAAATGTTGTGTCTGTATAAATTAGTTACCTAAACTGCTACACGTTTTCTGTTCAAAGGCATTGGGACTGGTCATATACGTAGGTTGCTCAAAGTAATGTCGTCTATTTTTTTCCATGGAAACTAAATCAAAGAGCACAATAATATTATTTGATAGAGCAAGTTCTCAGCTTTGAAACACTGTTTTTCAACATAATTAACACCATTATCAGTGTATTTTTGCCAGTGATGAACAACAGTCTGCACATTATGCTTATCAAAATCCACACCATACATCTCTGAATTCATGGGCCAAAATAATAAAATGAGAAGCATTACTTTCAGAGCATCCCTTATGAATCACTTATTCTTACCTGTTATCTAGGCAATGAAGCAGGTCAATCTAAAACAGAAGACACTGATTTTTTACTTTTTTTCCCCATGAGGCTTTGATTCTTCTCTAGTTTGGCAGTACATAAGAGAAATAGCAGAACATTAACAGAGCTAGACAGGCAAACTCAGAAACATTTTTTTACCATAATTCATTAATTATTTTTTTTTCTTCTCTGCATTTTAAAAGACTATTGTGGCCTCCTGAAAACAACAGCATGGGAAAATTGTGTCCTTATCTCTCCTACTTTCTGCTGAACGTACTATGTGGGAATCATTGCTGTGGACTATGGTTTTCTGTGGTAGGTACATACAGTGCGTGTGCATGGCTGTTTCTGTGTTAAGAAGCTGATGACTATGATTAGTACTCAGTTGCTGTATGTCATCTTTTGTTGTACAGTTTTCAGCTTGCTTGTTTTCATTCCTGACAGGGAAAAATCAAGCAACAAACTCAATGTATATGTCATTTTTGTCTTCTTTTTTTTTCACTTCCCCAAGCAGTATTTTATTTTCATAACCATGCACATTCCTCTGTAAGCAGGAAGCCATAACATTCACATTCTTTTCAGTGTTCCTAAAAAAAATAAAGCATATTAAAAGATCTACTTGGACTCCCCAAATTTGTGGGAGCACCCGCTGTGGGCACAGCAGCACCAGCAGCCCAGTACTGCATAACATTTCTACAAGTGGTACAGTTGTAAAATATGACATTTTTTTCCCTTAAAAAAAAGAACCTACAAAATGTGCTAACTCATTCTTGCCACTCCAGTTCCTCCTTCTACTCCCTTTTGAGTTTCTTCAGCTATCCATCATTTTCATGTATTTCAGCATGGGCTTTGGTGGGCATCTTTGTCACTAGAAGTATCATCACCATCTGGCTTAGAGCACTCAGGCCCCTTTTGTCACCAAAGATACCCCAGATGCTGCGATGACCAACAGTACAGAGATGAGCACCATTTCATAGGCATTTCAGAAGTTCTTTGGTAGCTGCTGCAAGGTTTAAGAAGCTGTTGGCATGTGCTTACTTTATTGACAGCATCACTTTGGTAGTATTGCTGCTCTCACTGCTTCTCACAACTTTGTCCCTAACTGATTTAGCCACCTCGCAGACAGACATCAAATGTGAAGCAATTGAATTTCCTAATTAACAAAATAAAATTATTTTCCCAAATTTATGGATATGGATAACTAGTTAACAAGATAACAGATGCCAAATCTATTTTTTTTTAACAACATTACCTGTCACAAGCATAGACTTTTTACTGGGACCAACAATTAAGTCCACAGAGACAAACAAACTACAAATATAACAGTTTTGCAGCTGTCACCGTGGGACCCATTTCAGCTAACAAGGTAGGAATGAAATTTTCCATGTCTCTTTCCCAATACTCTTTGCTGTCTAGTCCTACAAACTTGATTTGAAACAGAGTAAAACCTCATGAAATATATTTATTTTCTTCCAAAATAGCTAAGAATAACAGCTGGTTTGGATGAAATGAGCCCAGAGTTTCACACTGACATTTTCATAAACGGAATCTTCCCAAGTCCATTCTTTTCTTTCTACAATTCTTACAAGAAGGATGCCTTTCAAAAGGTAATAGCATGGGATCTTTACAATAGGTGTTGTGCAGTGGAATCACAATGTATAATTTTGGGAACAGATTCTTATGGTCCTTCCTCCAAGTAATACAAAAGAAATTCTCAGTAATATAGATTTGTAGATGATCTTGAAAGATTACTTCGTCCATTTTTGCACTAAGGCTTCTGTGGGACTACACAAAGATACAAAGTGAAAGAGAGTAAAAATGGCACAAGGAAATTCAGAGCAAAAAAAAAAAGTACAGGGAAAAATATCAGACTGCAATGTATTTCTCAAGAGTTTCAGTGAAAGCTTAATCTTGAAGTAGCAAAAACTCGATATATTAAAATCTGTACTTTTTGGAGAATGTTATCTGGTTGCTTTGGTTGTGTTTTTGTTTTTTTAATTATTATTTTTGTTTGTTAAATTTCTATGCCAGTGACTATCAGGAAACAGAGGATAGTTAGTAACATTTAAATAACATAAAAAGTAAACTGAAAAGGAAAACTGCAGACACTGAATGAAAAGTAATGTTTGATATATTCCTTTCATTTTATTTGGATATTGTGAGATGCATTCTTTTAATCTGTCTGCAGCTGTCTATATTTGAACCAGAGAAGGACAGAATAACGTAAAATTAAAATGAATGATAAAGTTTACATTTTAATGACACCAGAATTTTTAGATTGTAATAAACTCATTATTTAAAAATGCAGTGTCTTATTTTCTCTGGATTCTTATGTTTTGTAAGTCTAGACATTTTATGTGACGAGAATGCAGTACTCTAATTCCTTTTCTACAGTATTCGTGTTTAAAGTATACATAGCAAGAATGGGGATAAATCTCTGATGGCACAAAACTTGCCCTACAAGAGTTTTAACAGAGGGTTTTCAGTGCTGAGTGTTATGAGAACAGACTGCTGAAAGCTCATGCCAAGTTACAAACAATCCTTCCCAGAGGATATCAATTTTCCATCACAATTCCCTTGTGATTTTAAGAAGTCAGTGCATGCTCTAAATTTTTCTCTGTGAATGACTTTGTACCTCTCTTCTGTCTTGTTGGCTCCATTTTTATCACTCCCCTAACCTTCCTTGGAAAACTTCATGAAAGATAATTTAGTCTGGCAGCTATCTGTTACTCCACACAATATATTTCTCCAGTACTGTGCCCTAGTCTCACTCATACACTACCTGAAAACATTAACGATTAGGTTTGCCTCCATGACTTGAATTTAAAAAAGAGTTGATGGGCTTCCAAAAGCTAGGTCACCTCCCTGTACAGACAGGGCAGCAACAACAGTACTCCCCAAGAATTCTTAATAACTACAAGAAACCCTAATTAGCATGAGGAACCAGAAATAAAGACATCAGAATGAACAACTGATACAGTTTCCTGATCCCTACTTCTTCAAAAAGTAATTACAGGCAAATATTTCAAACTGAGTTGTAATCCTTCCATGTTCTAATGAATCATGCATCAATGACTTCATGTATAAAGAAATCTCATCTTTGTTCTTGTTTATGTTTAAAATAATAGGTCAAACTAATATTATGAAAAAAACTGTGTATATAAAGACGCAGCAAACAATTATCAGATGAAGAAAAAGCTAGCTGAAGGGGTTTTTCCCTCTCAGATTGTGGCATCAGGCAGCTTGGAGGAAACAAGTGTCTGAAGCACTGAAATATCAAATGGAACCATTTATTGAATTAATTTCTATCTCAACTAGGGCAATTCTGGTCTGAATTGTTCGGACTCCTAGTTTTCTCCACCAAATGTTACTACGTCTTCATTTCCCTTGCTTCATTTCCATAGTGTTTATACAGCTATCACAAAATCATCAGCCTAGCCTAAGCTAGGATAGTCTAAGCACACTGAGCTCCTTAATCTGCACCTTCGTGCTTCTTCCCAAATGCTTTCTCAGCCTTCCTGGAAGCACAGACATCAGGACTGTACACTGTATTAAAGCAGATGCCACTTAACTGTTAGCTTCAGGTTTACGTGGTGTTTCTTGTTATGTTGATCCTTCTCCTGCATTCAGTTTCAGTCTTTCACAAGACCGAGTTGCCCACCTCATCTATATAGCTTTCATTCATTGCTCTTACCATCTTATTTCCTAGCTGGCTGTCCCAGAAATATAAGACTTTTGTCGCATTCGCTTTACTGATGAGGTTTGCTGATCTGTCCTACAATGTATGGTGTCCATGGATTTTCTCAGTGTTTATTTTATATAATTCAAAGAAATGTTGAATCACTTCAAAGCCATCAGCTGACATCCAGCAGTCTCCCAAGCATATGTTCCCTACTAGAAAATTCAAACTAGCTGAAATGGAAGTATTTTGTAAATTCTTTTTTATTTTTCATTCTTAGAAAATATCTTTAACAGTCAAATTAATACCAAAAGATGATTTTTCAGATCTCATTTTGCAACCTAAATTAAAACATTATTTTTCAGAAATTTTTTTAAGAATGTTTGTAAATCAAAATAAATCCTGTCATTTTAGATCAAACAGAAGTTTTTGTGGCCCCAAATAGCTCGCTATTAGGTCATGCTTCAAAATGTCTTAAATATAATGACATCCAACTTCTCTTTCTTCCTATGATGGAGCAGTAGCAGAAGACCTACAGCATTCAAACTGTCCATCATCTCATGGAAAGTCTGGTTAAGGATATAAAACAGCTCGTAAATGGGAATTACTGTGTCATGCTCCAGATTGTTGCACTTTGTCTTGTTATTTTTTATGCATCCCAGGAAAAAAGCATTAAAAAAACCCACTTAAGACAAAGTATTCCTCTTGGGAAAAACTCATAAACAATTATGATCTGAAAGAATACAGAGGAAATTATTTGCAGCTTTTTAAAAGCCACATTTTAAAATATTCAATAGTGCTCTTGATACTTTCTTCAGGCACCTTGTTTTTATTTTTGTAGCCTTTCCAGGCCAAAATTTACTAATGGCCCACATTAAAGTCTGAGATAACCCAGCAGAAAAAAAAGAACACAATTAAAACTGAAGTGAATTTGCACCTCTTACTCATGCCAAGAGCATCCTCTAATTTCAGGTTAAATTACATGTATATAACTATTAATAGTTTCTGTCAGTGAGCACTAAATAGCTCAACAACACATCATCTACCCACACAGTGACACATACTTTTCCCTGATTATTTTAATTATCATGCTTTATTTAAATTGAGCAAGTAATTAAAATATACATCAAAGGGGAATCTTCATGCTCTTCATGCCCTGTCTACATTTTATGGGAAGCAAAGTTCATGGCCACTTTTTTCTGCTACCTCTCAATGTCCCACAATCATCCTCTGCCACCACCATTTTTCATCTCTTTTTTTTTTCCCCGCATTTTTATTATATCATAGCTCTGTACCTGAACGGATCATCCACGAAAGAGGGTCTAGGTTTCCCCTTATTTTCTATGGATGCTTTTGTCACTGCAAGCATCACTGGATTTGAATGCTTTGACTTGGTTCCTTCAAGTAAATGATTTCAGAATTATGTTATTTATTCATGAAAGGATTGTAAGATACAAAGAAGGAACTCAATAAGAAAATTGGAATGGTTAATTAACCCCCATCATGAAAGATGGCACAAAGAAGAAGAACATAATGTTCTAACCACAAGTAGGAACTTTCATTTTTCTTACAGAATGTCAGATTTTTAAAAACAGATTTCAGTATGCAGTTAATATTTCTACTTTTTGCCTGGGGAATGCCCAACATCTGTTCATTGGCTTTCAGTCCTGAAAACACCTTTCCTACTACAAGAACATGTAATACTAAGTGCGCGCTTGGAACTCCCTGAACAGGAAGCCCATTTAATCGAGTTTAAAAATGTATTAATTGGTTCCTGTATCTAGGCCATCAATCACAAGAAGATGAAAATCTATGTGAAAAAAAAAAGGCTTTCATTTGTGAACTGGAAAATACTTTTTGGTCTTTAAATCCTTATTATTTCCAAAGACAAGAATGCAGTCCTCCAGTTGCCTGGCACTTCCACTCAGAAGTGCTATGGGGGCGAATGTTCTTGGATACCCAGTACAGCATATTCTATACTGCCCTTGAATAAAAAATCTACTTTCTGGAAGAGTTATAGGAAGGTAATTCCCAGATAAATCAGAGATATTCAGCTGCCTAAATGCTAATCAAAATGTCAGTGGGATGTAGGATTCACTGCTCATCTGGAGAAGACCTTTTTGGGTGGGAAAATAGATCCTAATTCTGGTATTTCTCTTATTATTTTAGTAGAGAGAAGGACTCAATAATACACCAGATAGCTGTGCCATATTTTTGGGAATATCAGTCATGGTCAACCTGCTCCTTTACTGGAGAAAGTTTTAATGTCTGTGGTCAATAGGAGAAGCCCTACAGAAAACATTCTCACAAATTTTTCAGTCAGATCAGCAACCAGTGCTGTTCTCAAATTTTCTGCTTTTGGTTGCTGATTTTTTGTTGTTATTGTTGTTATTGCTTGTGAGGGTTTCCTTCGGTTGTTGTTTTGGTTTTGTTTTATAATGGCTTTATTTTATAATGGTTTTGATTTAAGAACAATAATACTCTGCCCAGTCTGAATCTACATCTTCATCCTGCACTTTACAGTTTCTGCATTGAGGACATGACTATCAGTACAATGGAATTAAAACCTAAATCATGGAAACTAATCAGACAGGAACCACATCATTTCAAGTAACAGTTTGTGTAAACGTAGTCTTGAAATAGCTGAGTGAAAACCTCACATACTTCCACCTCCCTCTTAGCAGAGTTTATCCCGGAACCATTTGCCAGGATGCCTTGTTCCTGGCCAGTAACAGACAACTTTTCTCCAAAAGACAGCATAACAAATCATGCTCAGACCATGAGAAGGATTTGAATCTATGAGCTCTACATACTGATTAAAATAAAGAAGGTTCTTAACTGATGGCAGTTCTTCAGGGGTTCCATAAAGAACTAGTAGATGGAGCCTGCTGCACCACACAATCATTATAATTAGTCCTACAAATCACAACAATCATGTGTCAGATTTCATGTATTAATATTTCTACTGTTTTCCAGTATTCAGATCATCAATATAGGAGTGTTGGCATTTTCACTGGCTGAATTATCCCCCAGAAAGCTTATATTTCAGAGTATTTCAGTAACAGACATCTTGACCACAAGGCTCAAGAAATAGTTTTCATATTTGTCTTAGTAAATGCCCCAGTTGTGAGCCAGTACAAACTTCTTTATAAACAGTACATCACATTCTGCAGTGGGGAGTCCCTAGGGAAGTACTTTTTGATTGCCGTTTTCTAGCCACACATTCGGTAATGAGGCAGTGCCTAAAATCATAATGAATTTCCCCCAGAAAATAAAATTCGAAAAGTAGAGGTTCAGAATCAAGTGGAAACTGGTTCTCCAGTGCTGACAGCACCTAGCTACCTGTAATCTCACCAGGTGACAGCCCATCTGGCAAGAGTCAAGAGAGTAGCAGTCTTATAGAGGAGGTGCCAGAACTTTTGCAGGCTTTCTCCACTGTGACCAAGGCTCAGAGCCTTGATGTTTCACCCTTCCCCTCAACCCATGAACACAGCAACCATGCCCTCTTTCCTACAGCACCTTATTCTGTGAACAGAACACTTTGGAAGGTGTTGGCAGCTCTTCCTCCAAACTGACACCCATTCAAAATCTAAAAGGTGGCCGATTGTTTCATTAGGTGTTAAGGATTTCTGAGGCAGCAGTTCATACATATCACGCAGCGTTTTAATAGTGAGATATGTTTCATGAATCTCTGCTCAAACGAAGCTGAAAGCTCCGGAACCTGTGCTGGAGCATTGCAACAAACCTTTTTTTCTGCCCTGAAGCTGAAGGGGAAAAAATTTGAACAAACATATGTGACAACCGATTCTTGAAAAGCTGGCATAACCTACACAAAATAAAGAAAAAGGCCAGTGAGTTTGCCCCAGTTGCGCAAGAACAAATTTCTTCTAGATTCTGCAAAGCTTAATAGCAGTTCCCAATGGCAGAGATTAGAGGAGAATGTAAAATGGGTGTGATCAAATGTCTGTCCAATTTAGAATTAAAAATATAGAAGGGTGTACACAAAGAAATTGATGTGTAGAGTTGCTAAATTCAAACATGGACATACAGAGATAATATACATGCATTTTTGGCTAAACATCAAGATGAATTACACTGATTGACTGCCCTCAGGTACTTCCATAAGTCCAGTTTGCAGTTTCCTTTTTTGTTTTCTGCCACTATTCCAAATGTGATTGAAAATCAAATTTTGTCTTTGCAGTCTCAGAGACATTAAAGACCATTTTGTGACTTCAAACTCTTTTAAAATTATAGCCATCCATCCTGTAAAATCAGAGATACATGAAAACAGCTGTAGCAGACAAAGTATGCCTGCTAGAATTGCAAAGCGGCAGTGGTCAAATCGTAACGGTGCACTTCAGATAAAACAAATTCCAGTTTTCTGATGTCTACTCTGTAGAAAGCTCACCAAAAGAGATTGAAGGATTAGGGAGAAAAGAGGAAGACAAATTCTGAAGTCTAGCAAATATATTACAATCAGTCTGTATTTCAATTTCCATTGACAATTTTCATTTCTTCAGGACTGAATTGGCTGCAGCCAGTAACAATGCTATGTGCAGATTAGAGACAGCATCAAGCCTTTTAATAACCAATAACAATGGCTTTATCTTAGTTTCTGCTGTAGAAGTGCTTAGACTCACCCCTGGGCAGGCCGGAACTATAACTGCAGGCCCAGGCATCCTCTTTCTGCAATGAGCCAAACCAGAAATCTCAGATCCAAGTCTTTTTTGGATAATAGACTGAAAATCTAAATTCAAATTTAGTTTATTATAGTGATTTTAATTTGACTTCTGGATTCAACTCATTATGGAAAAATTTTAAAGCTGTATAGTAAACCTCAGAACAAAATCTGTGGAAAGATTCTTACTCCTTCATAATTTTACAGACATAAAAGTTGTCCTCATTCAAAGCCAGCAAAATCTCTCACAAAATAGGATGCCATAGCTATTCATGTTGCTTGAACTCTCTGAAGGAGAAAATTTTTGTTGTAGAGTGAACATAACCTACCCCAGCTGAATGTTCAGACCTGAGATTTGAAACTGGGTTCTCCAGGGAGCTCATGTGCCACTAGTGCCATGCCATGGTTAGTTAGCTAACCAGGAAGCCAAATAACAGGACCTGGATCATGGCCTCCTGCCTCCCTGAACAATTTCCATTTAGTGAATGTCTTGCTTGATTTCTCACAGTGAGATTCATCCACAGACAGGTCCAGCATGATGCTCCTACCTCCAGCATCACTGCCCTAGCACCATGGCAGAAGATTCAAGCCTTTCTTTCCCTTTTCCATTCCTTTTTGTAAAATAGAGTAGCTTCAAAAGGAAATATAGTCACTTTCCCTTTCCTGCACAGACGTCTGGGTTTTTATCCCCTGGGTATTACAATCACTAGGCTTTTGTGGGATGTATGTTAAATCAGAACTCAAACATCAAGGGCCACTGCTACAGTCGGTGCCAAATTATATTATTCTGCCCTGTGTCATACAGCCAAATTTTCAGAGAGCCACCTAGGTCCTGAAACTGAAGGGTCACGCAGTTTAAGACTCCCAGGAACCTTTGAATATTACCTCATGATGGTGACATCAGGACCTTGGCACAGCTACCAGAATAATGACGGTTCACATGTTTGGGCAGCTGCTGAGAGTTTGTTGAGGCCCGCCGTGATGCCCAAATATGTGGTCAAAGTGTCAGTTTGGTGCCCCTGTGTGGATTCAATTAGAGGATTTATTTGTGATTTGAAGTTTACACTAAATCTTCACAGTACCCTTAAAGTTAACCACGTTCGTCACATGCTCAAATTTGGGCACATGTCTAATCCCTTTGCCTAACGAGAATTGAAACAAAATAGTAGTCATGATAATTAAAAAACATCCATATGTAAGTAGAATACCATTACTTACATTGCAAAGGAAATACCTATATGAGGAATAAATTATTATTAATAATAATAACAATAATAAAAACACCCTAAGGCATGTTAAAAAAAGTGGCTGGACAACAATTTGGAACAATACATAAAGAAATACATAGAAATTCCACTGTAATGGTTAGCAATTCAGATTGCTGTCCATTTGCTGTATTTACTCAAATCTAATTTCTCAGGTCAATCACCATGAAATCATGTTATTAAAATCCTAGGGAAAGGCTACATCCTTCACATTTAGCAACATTTTGTCTTTTGCATGCAAAAAGAGCAGCAGTTTCTGATGAATCTGTGTTATATGTATTTTTGTGTTGATGCAATTACAGGTCATTAATTAGTTAGGTACAACATATATTATCATTTCTCATGTGAATGTTAGGTTTTTCTTGAAACATCTTCACTAAGAACAAAAAAGAAAAGCCTCAAAGCAGTAATAGACTGGATAGTGAGCAAATACTTTTCCAGGATGTTTTCAGTGGGAGAAAGCTGACCTCATCCACAGCTGAATAATCTCTATCCACATCTTCTACAGCCCTTGATCACTGTTTTAAGCCCGCAACAAGCAGTGGATGTTTGATAGCTGATTATAAAAATTCTTATTTTTTTTCCAGATTAGCTATAAAACAGTTTTAATGTATCCCCTCTGTTTGCTCATCCAGCCAATTTTTATTATTGCCGCTATGGAAGGAAGCCTATTTATCTGTGAGTACAGATGTAGTCATTTGCAGAGATGGTACACCAGAAAATAATTGCTTACCAGTGTGCTTTCTTTCATTTGTCCTCTTTGAGAGAATTCCTTCTGGGTTTATAGATGTGATTACGAGTTACTGTTAGGACTACATTACAAAAATGTGCTGTTGCATCTCCTACATAATCACACTGAATTCCCTCTGATCGCTGAGTAGTTTATGGGGTTCTGGGGAAGAACTAGTAATTCCTAACCACCCACTGACTGTTACTCACAAAACCTAACCTAAATACTCTAGCAGACACACCAGTGGTGCGTGCTAGGGCTGGAAATGTGCAACTTACCTTTTCTTATCTGCTTCTTATCTGTTCTATTAGCTGCTAGAACAGGGACAACTGTTACAATACAATTAAGACTCCTTCTAATCAGTTTGTTCATCCAAGCTATCTGCTAACATCACATGCACACAAGATAAACAGGCAATTACTGTGGAGAACATTTGCTAAACAAAGCTATAATTAATAATAAATGAAACTGAATTCCCAACTACTTAAATACAGTAGTTATTAATTATTGTGTGTCCCCAAGCTGTTTATGAGGAGTATATAATTTACAATTCTGCATGATCTCAGCTATATTCCCCGAAGCCACTGAAGCTATCTTTTACATAACTTTAAACTCCCGTATGCTGGTTGTGAAAGTTGCTGCTGGCTTCTGCCCCAGATCTTTCCATTATGATGCCAAGAAATGCAATCTTGTACTTATGTGGAAGAAATTACAATTTTTAAGTATCAGCATACAACAAACACTGTAATTATAGCATACAACTGAATTAAATCTGGCTGGCAGACCTGTTTTTGTCACCTGTCACATACAATCAGCATCCAGACGTACAATAAGCAATGCAGTGGTAGCAAGTGGTATCCTGCATATTGTTCACCCAGACAGCTTTACCAGCCAGTTTTCCAAGTACTATGTAATTTAAATTCTTATCATGCATAGTATTACTCTTCTAGAAAAAAATAAAATAAAATAAAAAAGATGTTCCGTATAACATAAAACCAGATATTTTTGTTTTTCAGTGTCATCAGAAACCAACAGACCATTCAGTGCCTTCAGTATTTGTATATGCCCATGAGAGGAGGACTATGTAATAGCAGACTGTTGGCAATAGCAGTAATACTAATTTTTACAGCAGTGTACTCTGCAGCCCCAAGATTATCACTTACTTCCACACCTTCTTTCTCACTACATTTCTTTCAGATCAGTCCAAAATGTCATGAGCCTTTTCCTGGAATCTTACTGTCAGACTACTGAAAATAGCATGTGTTTATAGTGTGTGTTTCCAGTGACAAAGACAAGGCATTTTCAGAACAGCTCTGTTTGTATTTGCCAGGTACGTAATGGCATAACAACACGAGGACTCTGGTGTAGAAGGGAAAAGTAAGCATTCATTCACCAGCTCTTTTGCCTTTACTCACCTCCTCCTCCCAACTTATCCAAAACCTCTTTCCATCTATCGCTCACTTCACATGGCCACAGAGCTCCTACTGCTATATCCTGCACCTTAGGTCCTTCTTTAAAGTGTTTTTACTACATTTTTGCATTTTCTGACTGCTTTGACAGCCACTTCCAGAAAGAAAACTTCCAGTGGATGATCTTCTATTCTGTCTTTAATTAAATTTGTCCTTAGTAATTCACTGATACCAATGAGACTTGCTCACCTGTTCCACAGCCGTGTCTTACTTCTCTGACTCACTGAACATATTGAATCTCAGATGTGATTTGGCTCAATTAAAAAAAAAATCATTGAAAAATCTGAATTATTGTGAAAATATATAAAAAGACTCTAACTCTTCACAGATACATAATTAAATAATATCAAATGGCATTGTGTTGAAAAAAAGGCAGCATCTGCATATTAATTGGTAATCCATAATCTTCCCTATGTCTTTTTATTTTAATATAATTAATTTGGTATAATGAGTCAAGTTGATATTAAGCCTTAAGCCATATAATGATTTCTCTGTTTGGCATAATCCTGCTGTTGACAACATCAGTTGTACCTAAGAATTAAAGGAAATTTTCATCCCAAAGTCAAAATATGTAGGTTCATATTCTAGACATTGTAAATGCATACTTTTAAATAAAAGCATAAAATGATCTTTGGATTCTGTGGTATACCACAGAGGGCAAACTTGAAATTATCTGGGTGTCATGATGGCAAAAGTGGCCAAGTATGGTCTGAACGTGTAAATAAATGTAGATAACTTGTAGCTGGTAGACTATGATTTATTCTGTGGGTCTCTTGTGGGTTTAAGATGTGCGTCGTTAGGGACTTCCCTGGGTGATTAAAAAAATTAAACAAAAACAATTAATGCCCAATATTCTTGTGAGTCGTTTTAACTTTGACTTAGTTCAAAAATTAAATCTAAATATCATGCAAAGGAGGCAGGTGAAATGATCACAAATCCCCAGACTGGTAAATTCCTGATAATTATCTCATAAATGCTGCAAATGTTGGCAATGCCTTTCTGGTTCAGGAAACTCATCCTCCAAACCACAGAAGAGAGGCAAAAAAGACTGAACATGTTTTCTGCTCCCCACAGCTCCATCTAGTTCTCTACCACTACCCTCTGCTACGTGGGAATTAGAGGTAGTAGAAGTCATCATCCCATGTTTCTGGGCTGCCACTACTTGAACCGAGACCACAGACACCAAATACATCATCACTGGTAACTATTATGAAGGTGAAATGAGGAGAAGAGAGGCAAGGTGATGCAGTAGGTGCTTTCCAAAAAGGAGATGCCACTACAAAAAGAACAATATGAATAGGCAGGTACGATAATGAAGACTTGGAAATAGCTCTCAGCGTAGTACAGTACAAAATCAGAGATAATCAAGAATTCAGAAAATCTGGAATTGTGCAAGTGGAAAATGCATTTTATTGTGGTTAGTCACTGTCAGAGTGTTTTACTCATGGTTATATGCTCAGTTAATGTAAGACAGTAGATTTGTAACAATCATAATAGCAACTAACTTGAGAGAAGTTATTAACAGGTTTCTTCATGGTACAGGGAAAAATCAATGGAATTTTATATTTTAGCATGTGATTACTTGCCTGTAGGTCCCCAGTGAGAAATTAAGGCAGAATTTCTGTCACTAGAGTTGGAAGTGATCTAAAGAGTGTGCCTGCTGTGAGTCTGATGTTGATGATATTCAGGTAAGTCAAAGAGAGCACACACTCTAACACAGAGCGATTTTTTCCTTAGTTATAGAGGAAAGGAGTAACTCAGACATTAAATGCGTACAATACAATTGAAACACATAGGAGCTACCAATCTAAATTAGACCTATACTCTTTCTTGAAGAATACACTGAACAGCTGATATGCTGCAGTTTTATGACCTACTCTGTGCCTAGGGTTAGTGCTTTTCCTTTTTCTCCAGAACATAACAGTTCTGTCCAACAAAGCTATTTCTGTCTTTGTTTCAATGTGCTAGAATAACTTGAAATACACAGCCTTTGTATCCAAACATTCTTGTACCTTTTGAGAAGACTTTAAGCCCAAAGGAGATCTTCTAATTAAAAAGGATGTACAACTAATCTTGTAACCAGTCAACTATTTATCAGCAGCACGTTCTTTTTCTGCAAAGGTAAGTATGTATAAAAAAGAATATAGGTCTTCTAAAAGCTGCTTAGAAACAGAAGACGTTTCTTAACCTCTTGAAATATCTCTCAACTCTGAACATAAATACTTCTTCAAAAACTACATGTAGGAAAAGAATATCTACTCTATACGAAAGCCTTGCTGATCATATAACTGTTTTACATATTGTCCACGGAGCCGACAATCTTTAAACAACCCCCACTATGATCTGAGGGACACAAATGTTCATCAGTTCATTATAACAGATGGATCATATTAATCATCTGTATGTTTCTGAAAATACCTCTGTAGTAGATCTATTTTATAGTTTTACTTAATAAATATATATGTATATTAATTTTGCTTATTCTTTGTGTCTTCTTCCATTCAACTATAAATTCTGACAGTGAAGCAGCAAAAAAATCCATGTGTTTTTGTATGTCTAAAATTGCACAGTTAAACAAAAAAAAATAATACTCATAATATAATTTTTTTTCCCACAAATAGTTTTAAAATAATTCATTTTTTAATTTTTTTTCTATACAAAATGTCTTATTATTTCTTATGTATGCCCAAAATTTGCTCTCAATTTGTCTGAAAGGTTTTTAAAGAGGGATAGCATAATCCCACCAGAAAGAGTGGAAGTTTATTTAGTGACAGTAATGGCAGTATCAATTCACTCATAGATCTTAGCTAACAGATACAGACGACAGATAAACGTTACATAAATTTCAGATCCCAATATTGGCATGAAGTTGAGATAAGAAGTCTTTATACTACTTAATGAAAATTAGTTATTTGTATAGCTATTAACATTTGTTAATGTTAAAAGCTTTGTTTTAATTTTCCTATGAAATTAAAAAAAAAGAAAAAATGGTACTCATTTTAAAATCATCTATACTGTTAAACAATCTCTGAATCTCTACTGTAATGAAGTAAAAGCATACATCAGGGAAATGAGAGATTATTAAAATATCAGCCTGCAATGATCCCAAAGCAATGATAAGCATTTCGCTATTTTGGAAGAGGAGTTTTCTTAATTTGAATTACAGCTTCTTAAAATGAACTACATCTCACCTGCTCTCAAGATATCTTCTGGGGAAGAATGGGCAGTCACACTCTTTTATGTCATATTCTGTCCAATAAACACAAAGAGTCTGTGCTGACTCCAGTTTTTCCTATTCTAGGATGTGTTGTCTCAGCAGGAAGTTAACTTGGAGATATCATCTCAAAATACCAGTTATTCAATTTTTAAAACATTATATCCTTTGCACTGGTTACACACACAGATATTTCTCTGTTGCTGGCAATGGCAGCAGTCCCAGGAGCACTGAACAGTGCAGACTGAGAAAGTTTAGTCCTGAAAAAAGTAAATAAATCTTTTCTTTTTTAAAATTGATAAATCAAAAGTTTATCCTTATATATTACAACAAGTCACAAAATTCATGGGACCAACAGTCAGATTTAATGTAGGTCTGCAGGCCATATTCCACAAGAAAAAACTGTAAGCAGGAGAAACTGAAAAAAAAAAAAACCAACGAAAACAAAGAGAAGAGTTTGCTAATTGCATGACAACTCATCTTGGAAGCAGGATGTTTATGTCTCTATCTCAGCTTGCACTGACTCTAATCTCAGTTGATAACTTGATGATACATTTGGGTCCAACAATACTGTTCAGTTAGTTTTGAGTCCAGATCACTGTCTGCTAACTGAATGCATACTTCATTAGTTCATTTGTTAAGAGCCAGTGTAGGAAACCTTCCTGAAGCCAAGGTAGGCAATGCTATACCCTCACCTACTAAGCCTGCTACGTCATTGTATAATGTTATCAGGTTTGTTGAGCCTGATTTGCCCTTTGTGACGCCATGCTGAATTGTCTTTCATGTGCCTGGAAATAGCTTTCTGGATTAGCTGCTCCATAATTTCCCCAAGGATCAAGGTGAAGCTGATAAGCATGTAGTTCATCCTCCCTGCAATTTTTGAAGACAGGAGTCATATTGCTTTCCTCCAGCTCTCAAAAGCCTCTCAAAGTCATTATGAGCATTCAAAGACAACAAAGAATAGCCTTGCAATGACAACAGGCAGCTCCCTCATCACTCAGGGACTGATATAAATCCAGTTTGCTAAGCAATCTCTAACATGATCCTCTTTCACCAAAGGTAAGTCTGTCTTGCTTCCTACCTTTCCTGTCATCTCCAGACCTTTTGTCTTCTAAAGGCCAGTATTACTCACAAAGGCTCAGTACCCTATTATTTCCCATGTGCTGTGTCAGCAGGCCCCCTCCACATCCAGTACTGAGACCATGTTTTCCCTAAGCTTTCTCTTATCATATATGTACTTAAAAAAGCCTTTCTTTTCTCCAACATCACTCACCAGATTCAATTTCAGCCAAGCTTTCCTAATGCTGTTTCCATATGTTCAGACAGTGATCCTAAATTTCTTCCCAGATTACACATCCCCATTTCCATTTTTTGTATACCCTTGAGAAAGGTTCTGTATAACCCTTGAAAAGTGCATAAAGAATGTCCATAGTCTGTATCATCCATTCAGCTCCTGGGTAGGTTCCTAGTAGCCAGTGCCTTGCAAGGTATGAATATGGCTAGATCACAAGATAATTAATTTCAGTCCCCTGGGTGTGCCTGCTAACTTCTGTAGCTACTCAGGATCATATACATTTGTACGTTCAACTAGGC
Organism: Odontophorus gujanensis; assembly: GCA_013399175.1. Taxonomy (NCBI): domain Eukaryota; kingdom Metazoa; phylum Chordata; class Aves; order Galliformes; family Odontophoridae; genus Odontophorus; species Odontophorus gujanensis. Next base: position 1,568,525 of record VXAB01009629.1, read on the forward strand.
ATAGTAGACCATGGAAGTAGTGATCCAATTAGCAGTGTGAGGAAACACATCCCACAGATGTTCCATCTCCCACCCACAGCCCTGACCTCTGTTCTTGAAGGTTGGCATAAAGTAACTATGAAGTGACAAAGCCACTTTCTCTTAGCTCATTGTATAATAATGTAGTAAAATGAGGTTTTGGAGTGATTATCAGGCTAAGTTCACAAAATGTATCCTCTTCCATTCAAGAACATTTCTCTGTTGAGTATTGTAAAAAAGTCAGGGAATCACTGAAACTTGAATCACTTGAAATTCTGAATTAATAAAAGGTAGCATAAATGCTGCTTCTCATAACCAACAAATGGATGGTCCTTGGTGGAGTAGTGTAAGAGTGACTCCCAGTAACAGAGATCATTTAAAACCAGTTCTGAACGGTCTTTGTGGACAAGTACATAAAGGAACTGAAGTAGCTATTGTAGTCTGGTAGCATCAGGGCTATCTGAAGTTCCCTGCTGTAGAGTTACCCCTGAGAATGATCCAGCTAATTCATCTTTGTGCAGAAAAGGTCTAAATATCACCTTTAAAAATATATTTGGATTAGATTTATCGGGAGTGTAAGGGGATAATAATATTAGAATTTTGTATCTAGTTATATATGTTGTTCAGGGACATCACTCCCATGGCAAGTTTATGGTTTACGTAGCAGAGAAAGACTTCTGGTCTGTGGCTCCTTCTGTTCTAAACACTTTTCTGCTTTTGCACCAACTTTTATTAGTCATCTGAGTTTACAGAGAAGTAGGAGATAGTCCTTTTGTAACTTTCAAATAACACCTTTCAGTTACTGAATAACAGCTGAATTCTTTCCAACACAGGGATGCACAGCAATCTAGGCAACATGACACACATCTGACATAAATATGAAACATGGTCCAGGATACAAAAAGAGCTACATGTGTATTGACATCAACAAATCATTTACAGAGGACTCTGAAATGGAGGTCACTGTCAGTTCTGTAAAATGCTATTGCCTTGGCAGGACTTTTTCAGTCTATTCCAGATACTGTCTGTCTCATCTATCTTTCACAGACAGTAAATATTTAAATGTAACAATATCACATGAAGACTGAAATGCGTAGCACTCCTCATATTCCCAAAATATACACATCTCTCACATGACTGCATTTAAAAGCAAAATATTACTTGTATCACACAGGCATACCTGGGTCAGTTCACAAGTGAGACAGTGCTCCTTCAGGTACTTCTCTCCAGGCAGCTGCTGCCCATCTGAGTGAGATACTCAGCATTTCTTTTCTTTTCCCCTGGGCACTCAGATGCCAATTTGTGTATCTACCATTCCCCAGCTCATGTCACATGAATACTGGATCCTTATCTGATTCAAGCCAGAAGCCAGTCTTCAGGTAAAAGGGAACTGGGAAGAGAGGAACTGCTGGACAGACATCATCTCTGCTTTCCTCATGAGTAGAATGGTTGCTTCTCATTTTGCAAAACTGTGTTTGGGCATAGCTCTGAATAACAGCATAAGAACAAGTCAGGATTCTATTTTACTGTTTATCAGTTGTCAATGTTTAGTTGTGGGACAAAGCACAGGATAATAATTTATCCTCCCCTTGTGTGCAGGAAATCACTGTTCAGAGTGCTCAACCCAAATTCAGAGTGCTTATGTTCAAATCCCACACTTGATTGATCATCCTTGAACTCACATCTATCTGAGAGAATGCCACACTTCTGTCCTTCTGAATTAAGCCTTTTTGTACTGAACCATGGATAAGTAACTGAGACACTAACTCTAGGGGAGAGCAGAGCACAGAAGCTGTTCCTCTGTATCCCACAGCATGCCCATGCCTGAACCACTGAGATGGGTGTCCATTCAGCATCTCCATGGTATCATAAAATATTACTCCATGCCACTGGGGAGAGCTTTAGAAGCAGGGGTTAAGAAAAACTTGCACTGCAACTTTTTTTTCAGGACATGTCCTGGACTGGCACGTCCTGAACTGCAGATGCAAGCCCTGACCCTTAATTCCAGCTTTTCAGTCAGTCCAAAGCACACCAGCCTTTCAGAAAAAGGAGGAGGCCCAGGCAGATTGCAAGGTCCTCATATAAACAGACAGATCTCGTAATAAGAACCAGCAGTCACACTTAAAACACTCCATTGGTTCTGAAAGATTAGAATGATACTGTATATTGTGAACATACATAAAAGTAATGTCATAAATTGATGGGAAAAAGTACAGCATAAAGCCAGTGAGGGGAAAAAGGAGGATAAATTCCATGATGAATATCCTCCTGACATATACTTCTTTAGATTTCACAAAACTTCCTATTTAGTCACAGATATTGCATCTGACCAGAAGTACTGCACATCCTTGCAAGTGGCTCACAATTCAGCTCTTGTACTTCTACAGCATTGTTACAGACATGCACGTATTAATTCCTCTAAAAACTCCACTGAGGAAGTGGAACAGAAACTTTGAAAAGCTTTTATATATGCATATAAAAATCTTTATTAACTGGGTGGGCTTGTTAGAAAGTAACTTATACAGGTAGATGTGGTCATTACAGAAGTACCAATAAGCTCAGCTTGCTGAATTACAGTGCTGCACATAACTGAGTATCACTGGAATTGTTATTGGAACAAGCTCTATGATCAACATATACACAAGATCATCTTACAGAAAAGTAATGTGTTTCTAGCAATAAAATCTTCTTTTTATATAGTTAAGCAGAACTTGAAATTTCTTAATCAAAGTGTTTTGGCTTCTGAACAATGACATAAAGCAGCAAGGCACATGGCTATACATTGCTAATATTCCCACTAGTCTAGAAGATAAAGACTCACACATTTTCAGGATGGTATTGGTCCTCTCTCACTAGAACAGCACTCTTACTTTGGTAGCTCTTCTGTTAAGAGATTTTCCCTTTGCTGGGATTTTCTTGGATCAGCTCCATCACAGGAAGAGAAACCACCAAAAACTAGTGATCACAATCCCTGGCTCTTCAGCCAGAAACTTCATGTGGACCTGATGAGACCTGGTCTGGCAACATCTGAGAGAAAACCTAAAAGCAAGCATTTCATTCCAGGTGAACAGTACGCTGACTTAAAAACAGGGAACCCACAAGGAGGGGAAGTGTTATGCATAGGTCAGTCAGGGGGAAATCTTTAAGTGGAGCACACATCTTTCTGGACCCCCAAGACTCCAAGCACGTGGGCCAAATTTTCCCCTAGTTCCACTGCGCAGGGGTCCCATTTTAGGCTGTTCTATCAGGTTTAGTATCAACTGCAAAGCTGTCAGGCTTTACTGCTATTCAGCAACATTATATGTTATAAGTAGGAGCAGATAAAACAAGCAGAAGCTTACCAGAGATTCTGCTTTGCTCCAGTGGTCTTGCTGTGATTTCAACCTGCCTTAACATGCCAAGTTAAGCACTGCAGTGTTTCAGGCAATGCTTCAGCTGCTCTGCCGCTGGCAGGCATCACTTCTCAGAGAATGGGGCGCTTAATCGAGGTGATACTGACTCTGGCCCTCCAATTTCACTCAAGTACCGTCTGTCTGTCAGAACCATTTGTTTCTGCTTCATGAGCAACATACTTGAGGCCAGCACAGCTCAGCTTCAGTGAATAAAAAGGTAACAGGATGAAATCTAAAGATCTGCAAAATGCATGTCAGCCAAGATGATCCAGCATTTTCTTCTCTTTTTAATGCTGAGCTTTTATAGGCACACACTTGGATTTCATACCTATCAATCTGTGTTGGTGACTATTGGAGCAATTCTTTTCCTCTGCACTGAGTATTCAATGCAGAAAGCCAGGTAAGTGTGTGGGGTGGAGAACTGAAGGGGCAACTAAGATTTCTGATGAAAACAATCATATTATTATCAACTAATACTTAATAACTACAACTTGCATGTTAGGTGCAGGGAATAATTTTGTGTCAGATTAGAACCCTGACTTCTCTGTGCTGTTCATTCTGGATTCCAAAGAATAATGGTAAGTATTGAAAAATTCTTTTTTTTTTTCATTAAATCAGCTACAGGGACAAGTAAAGTAGTCATAGTTTCAGAACTGGGTTTCTTCTCTGACTAGTAAATGTGATAATATTTTCCCCAACACTGTCTTCTTAAATTTTCTAATTCATCTGTGCTTTGTCAAGGCCAAATAATTCACAGTATTGTACATGTCATCAGGGAAGAGCATGGATCACTGTTGACATTTTAGTATGTGGAAGGTATGGAAAGCAGTTGAGATTCTAAGCTAGCTGGATTTTCCTGCTAAAATAATCTCTGGTAATATAATTAACAAAGATAACATTCAAATGTTCATCTTTATGTCTCAAGCTTAACAGCCCTATGAAATGAATGGGGTTGATCATGACCTTCAGGGTTACTGTTTCAGGTTGTCTGTAGACTCATTAAGACAATATTACACTGAGAACACTTAGTTTACACTTTCAAGGTTACTTGGTATGGTAATGACTGAAGAGTGTTTGCACAAAAGCTCATTTCATCACAACTCCTTCTTCCAAAGTGCTGTAGGTGAGTTAGCCTACCACTGCATCTGCTACTCCTTGCTGAATCAACGTTTTCACAAATATTTAGACACAACATATACACTTTAAGGTTATTACTCCTTTTTTTTTGTCTTATGCTAAAATGCGTGTAGCAAAAAAAGGCAATGCTACTGCTACAATATGTAATTGCTCAATCTTTGCATTGCTAAAACAAACTTTCAGTAATGCAGAAAATTACACAGTCCCATGGGATGTAGTTGGCAGTATTCTACTGGGTATTGAAGCATGCATTCAACAAAGAAAGATGGGGGATTGATATTACACAACGCAGTAACACGGAATCATGTAACGCTGTGCAATTATTACTACTGTCGCTTCTCAGCACATTGAAGGAGTTAGTACCAGTGCTTACTTCTCATCCTTTCAGCAAAAATGTTACCATCCGCAATTGTTCCCGACTAAATTAATCATAGTATTCCATATGTTTCCTAATGATCTGCAGATCACAGTTCGATTATAGCTACTGTAGAGCAAAGGTATGAAAAATAAAGAACATACCACATTAAAAACCTGTAATGTTCCTCTAATTACAGGTTTCTGTCAGAGTACAAAGCCTGGAATGAATTGACAGCAAGGTCTTTTCAATGTCTGGGGAAAAATGATTTGCTGTGCAATTTTAAGAGGGCGAGCACATGTCAATACCTGTTCAATAGCAGCTTTGGTGAGGGAAAAATTAAGTAAACACCTCTTTCCTTGTGTGCTATAAGAAAATATCCTTACATACAGACAGATAGAAATGCCTGGTAAAACTGGAATATTCCTCAAGATAATATTTGTACCTCACAATCAGTTCATGTTGTTGTAATATCCCTGATTTCAGAGGAGTTCTTGTGAATCATGCAAATTAACTATGTGTCACTCAAGTTTTCAATTTACCATGAAACTCATGAATTTAATTACTCATAATTACATTTTAAAGTGAAAATTTTATCATGAAATGGAGTTTATCAAACATCACTTTCAAATTTGATCCTCTTACAGTTTTTTCTTAATGAAAATCACTTTAAGTCTTGAAATTTTTTTGAGGTAAATTACAACATAAATGCCTAGGCCCATTTTAGAGTCAGAGAAGCAGAAAAGTAACATTTTTCTTTCTTTTATAGAAATTAATAAATAAAACCAGCTATGATATAGAAAGGTATTGTAAGAACTATTTGGTGTGATAAAATTCAGTATGTCCTCCAGAACATGGTATGTAAATATCATGGTTTTATGATTTTTGGTATTGATATTCCACATCATAACATCATGTAGTGCACCGAGAATTAAAGAGTCAATGCTCCAGCTTCATGGATCATCGATAACTCCGGTATACCTCTCTCAGAAAAGAAGAACTACGTCCCCCAGGGGACTTTGCATTGCTTTGTATTTTTATGTTTTCTGTTCAGAGGGAAAGATAAAAACTGTTTGTGTGTCACGAGGAAGTATCTTCCCTTTCGGATCAACCCAGCAGCGGGTGCTTGTTAGCTGTGTTGCCTTCAAGATTTAGCATAAGGCCTCTCCCCTCTCATTTTGTTTGATTTATTAGCTTCAATTCCAATTATATTGAATCATGGAATCATAGAATCATAGGGGTTGGAAGGGACCTCAAGAGATCATCGAGTCCAACCCCCCTGCCAAAGCAGGTTCCCTACACCAGGTCGCACAGGTAGGCGTCCAGACGGGTCTTGAATATCTCCTGAGAAGAAGAATATCGTGTTATATTTAGAATTGTGAATATTTGTATTGTGTTATATATAGAATTATATTGCGTTATTTTGCATTCCTATATCTTATTTAGTAAATCAGCTTTTTTCCTCAGATTATTGCTTCTGTTTTGTTTCTAGGCCCATCTCCCTCTACCCTTTTCCCCTTCTCCTTTCCCAGGGGGTGGGTCCATGGGTCCCCTGCCCCAGTCATCACAGAACCAGGCCAAACCAGTCCGTAAACCGTTGACAGTGAATTACTAGTATTTGTTCAACAAAGACTGAACAATGACAGTGAAAATTTAAGTTTTACTAAATTGGAAACCAGCTGACAAACTGTAGAGCAGATAAAATATCATTGCAAAAAGTAATTCAAAACCCCACAAAGATGATAATATCCTGAAAAACAATTTTTTTCTTCTGCTTACTGCACACTGTCTTTCTTTCCTCTCTCACAATGGATGTGATTCACCTTCCCACGGTTTTGCAGAATAGTACTACAAACCTTGTCAGAACTGTTAGGTAGGATGAAGATTTATCAAAAAAATTGAAAGGCATCATGTGCCTTCATCTCTTTTTTTTATGCTACATTGCCATTCTGAAGGAATAAATAATCAGTTTTCATAGAAGTCTTTTTTTCTCTTATGACAGGCATATAATAGGCACAGAGGGCCAAACTTCCAGCCTGCACTCAGTAAGGATTGCATTTTTGTGCCTGCAATTTTTCAGGTATCACTGAACTTACTTAAACATCCAACTATTTGATTTACAGATGCAATCATGTACATGCATACACAAGTGATTGTAACTGCAGGTGTTATATTGGAGACTGTTATAAATTCTGACTCAAACGTACAAAATAATTATTGCTGCAATTATTTAGAGATTTTGCAGGGGTTTATTACCCAAGTAATCTCTGACACTATATTCTCCCAGTGTTGGGACCTGCTTAAATTTGCAGGTAGCCTTCCTGAAGATACGTGCTGTCATTGCCTTTCCCACTCCACTTTTTATCACACCAAGTATGAACACAGCAGCACTTGTTCCATCTGAACTGTGGGCTGCCTCTTTTGTTTCATATAGTGGACCTGGGGACAACGTTGGACTCACACATAAAATTCATGTGGGCCATGGCTCTGTCCAGGTCTCAGACCAATGAAGCAGTGTTCCCTGACACTGAGGTTTTTATGTAATATCTTAACTGAGCATGACAGCCACAAACTGACTCCGTCTGTCACAACCCCATCTAGCAAACGTGTTAACCAGATCTCAAAATCAGAGATTGTTTTCCCTTTCTCCTCTTCTATTATTCGTTTTCCTGTGCTTGTAGCAAGGTAATCAATATGCATGAAACAAAAAAATAATGGAAAACCCTGCTCTGCAAAATGTTTTGCATGACAGAAATTGGCATTACTGGGTCAGGCAGATTCTGTGTCCACAAGCATATACTGTACAGATTAATGGTCACCTCACTCATGTGTACTAACAATTTATAAATTCCTAAGAGACAGTAGGCAGACTGTGTATTCTCCATACTCTTTCCTTGTAGGTGTGATAGAAAACTACTTTTTTGGCATTGATATGTTCTGACTATATTCCATAAAAGAGTGAAAAACCACAAGAGGGAATTGGTAGAATATATTAATTTCACTTGCACTATTTTGAAAGCTAAAGGAAATTGTGATATTTTGTTCCCTTATGTGTCCTGCAGCAATGTCCTACTGCTTGCAGTGCCCTGCTATTTTCCTCAGCTCTACTATGACCACTTGTAGCACTGTGGAGAGCAGCCAGGAGACATTTTCCAAAAGCATTCGCCAGATATAAAATAAGGTGTTCAGGGCCATGTTGGATGGGATCCGGGGCAGTCTGATCTGGTACTTGATCTAGTGATTGGCAGCCCTGCCTGTAGCAGGGGAGTTGGAACCTCATCACCCATGGAGTCCCTTCCATCCCAAGCCATTCTATGATTCTGTGATAAGCATACTTCATGGTGTCCCTGGACTCTGGGCCCTCATCTAATATTTCTACATTGCCCAGATCACAGGAGGGCAACTCCAGTGTCTGGAACATGTTCCAGCTAAGAACTACATAAAAAAAAAACATTTTATTTTCAATTCTTGCACAATTCTAAGTTTATAACTAAGCCTGTGGAAAACTGTGATCTGCAGAAAATAAAAAAATAAAATTGAAGATTTCCTTTTTTCAATGACTCCACCAAACTTTATACATTGTAATGATATACCAGGTTCCAAAAAAAAAAAAAAGGATAACAAAGAAGATCTAAGTGTTTCATTTCATCATATTTGGTAATAACTTTGTTCTTTCTCCTCTACCTGATTTTCAGCTTCCATCAAGATAATATAAACTTCTTTTACAAAAGCATTTTCTAGTTCAGTCATTTAGTCTGGCAGTTTTCCATATTGTTAATCTTATATATCAACTATGACATAATCTTCTATTTATTGTATCTAGATGAAAGTTAGGGGGATATGTCATATGTTTTCCTTTCGTTACTCCCCTACAGGATACATGTTAGTAAAATTCATTAAGAAGAGTTACAAATGCTATTCTTAATTGCCTGGATTCCTCTGAGTGAGAAGAAAAGCATTCCCCAAGCATTACAGGAAACAAGAGCAGAAAGTAATAATTAAAAAAGAAATAGATTTAACCAAGCAAAAATGCAAAGTAATTAATCAGGTGAGCTGGAGGAGGTGGAAGAGGATAACAAAAATTAAAATCAGCCCCTCAAAAAGAGGAAGATCTCTGAGTGGGAACAATGCCAGAAGAGTTTCAGCAATGTGTACAGGAAAAAAAAAAAACAACCAGTAAAGGCTCAGTCTCCTCAGTACTCTAAGGTATCTGCAAATGTCTGTTGAGGACCATTGTATCCTGCAGGGGGACATGGCAGCCCTCCATTGGAAAAGGTCTGGGCACATTAAGTGTATGAAGTAATATTTAATAGCTTTAAGGCTTTATTACGTCCTGCCACTAATTCCTGAATTGTGCCACAGACCATCAACAGGATAATGAGAAAGATTTCTACTGGCATCAGCAGGTTTTTGTCCAGACTCCAAGCAATAAATAAATGTATGACTGGCAATCACAAACAAGCAAGGACTTTGCTGCAAGCTTACAGACATTATCTGGGAGGTAAATTCTCTGCATATATCAGTGTTTTCAGTGTGATTCCTCATGGAAATCAACAAACATATCTATGCTTCCTAATATCATAAGATAAGGATAATTAAAAAGGAAATTAGAGAAGAATGTCAAATTTGGCTAAGGGGCTATTAGTCAATTAACATATAGAGATTGTCTAGGTTGTTGCTGTGGGAGAATATGATGCCAAATTAGACATTAAAAGGGTAAAAGTACCGAAATTATCTAAAAATAATAATACAAAGGACTAGATTAAGGAAAAAAAGAATAGGAAAAAGATGATGAACTTTGAAGTGGAAACATAATTCTTTGGTTGATTGAGAATTTCTTCCTGGAATCTTCCTGCTGTCCTTTTTTGAGCAATTAGTTTGAAGAAAATGTGATGATCTCTGTGGCTATAGAAAATTCTGGAATTCATCAAAGGAAAAAGACATGAACTCCATAGACATAAATTAGTGCATTTTATCCTCCTGAACACTGCATTCCATGTTGGAAGGAGAAGTGACAGCAATTCCAACAGCCACTCACTTACTGACTGCAACATGATTGTCTCTGGTTCCATTCATCCGACTGTGTTAGGTACTTCCTATTGTGACATTCAAAGTTCTGGAAGTATGTAAAACTGCACATTATACATTTTTAGAATGTAATAATAAAGAGATCAGATATTTTCTGAGAATCTCATTGGTCATTGTGTCTACTGGAAATCTAATCCTTCACTGAGATTTGAAGGGAGAGATGAAACAGATCAGAGACAGATCAGTATTAAAGAAACTTCGTTTTCTACCACTATGTAAAGATTTCCTAATATTCCCAAACAACTCTGATCACTCGAGCTTAACCAACTCAACACACCATTCTTCCCTTTGCTGTGGAGTTCAACTCTCTTTCTCTTGAGAAGTGATAAAACTGCTCCCAGAGCTGCAGATGCAGACAGCATCATTCTCCCTGTGTTTACTGCAGTCCTATGGAAACAAGTTCTTGATTATTTCTGGCCTTTGGAAAAGTGACAGGTACTAAGAGCTGTCGTGTTTGGACAGGCTATGACAGTCTTGGCATGTGCCGAGGAGGGAAAGGGAGCTGCCTAGGAAGAGTGGAATGTTTACCGTGCTGTCCCAGAGACATTTTTCCTCAGCCTGTCATCACTGCTTCTAAACACTTGCCTGAAGGAAACCAAAGGGTTTGCAGTGCTTCTGTAGAAGCATACCAACATGTCTGTAGGCATCCCTGAGGCAGGATGGTCAGTCCTGCTCTCTAGCCACAGCTAAAAATACTCAACTCACTCAATAAGCTTTGGAGCAAAACATCAAAGGGGTAGCATCACATTCCAACTGGGAGAAAGTAGTTAGAACTAGAGAGAGGAAAGGAGATGTGGAATAGGACGCCTTACCAAACAATCTTTCTGGAAGATAGTATCCTCGTAAAGAAGCTTATAAAATCAGTGTTCCTCTGGGAGTGTCAGAAAGGATAGAGAGGGTGCTGCAAACACCTAAAGAAAAAGATCTGCACTGCCATTCAAACAGCCCTGACCAGCAAATCCAGGATGTAAGATGCTTGCAAGCCTTACACTACTTTTCACAGTGTTTGACTCTATTACTGGAACTTGAATGTGCATTTAATGGTTGTTACATTGTGATACTTCTAGAGTTGTCCACATTTTATGTTCCTGAGAAAAAGTTGTTGCTAGGCCCTAAGATTCTTGTCAGGCTGAGCATCATGCTGGTGAATGTGTAATTCCATTCTTTTAAGCTGTCCTTAGGAGACTATTATTCTGTAGTTGGTCAGATGCTATTCTTTCTTTCTCCGCCATTTTTTCAAATCGTATCTGAGGAAACACTAGAATAAAATTAATAAAAAATACCACATGCATAAACATCCAAATTTTCCATAAACTGACAGGTGGCCATATGCTTTCCTCTTGTTCAAAGTGGAAGAGAGCCAAAGAAGTGTTTCACAAAGCTTTTAGATGAAAAGGCATTATTTTCTTCTGATAGATGCATGTGTATATTTCAGCTTGGAGTGGTTGCAGGGAGAATTCTTCTCTGCTTTTCAGAGAAAGAAAAATTTGTGTGTGACAGGACAAACAGATGTAAGAAGCAAATATTTGTGACACTGTGTAAAAGCACTATTTAAATTCCATGTCTTTTACAAAATTTTCAAGCTGGAAAGGACATTTCCCATTGCAGTGCAAAATGCAAACTGATAAGTAGCACAAAATGTCCAGGCCTGATAAGTGAGATGATTCATGAAGAGGAGGAGAAAGATGGTGTCCCTCTATTTCAGAATTTTTATTTTATGTTTTAGTCCTAATATATGTTTCATAAAGAAATCTGTGTGGATCTAGAGAGGATATTCCTTTTTTCCAATGGGATTTGAGTGTTTTGATAGAACCTTATACAACAAAAAGAAAAATGAATGACAGGAAAAATGGTAGAAGTAGTTATGCATTTGGTAGGGATACAGGGAGAGATAATTGACCATTTGCTATCAAAGAAAAGGGTTGAGCAGGACTAAAAGGCAGTGGAAACAAAACTGATAGCAATGTAATTACTGAAAATGAAAATGGTTATGATTTTTATAGGCCTGAAGAAAAACTACATGGAAATATAACTGCAGCTGGTGAATCTCAAAAGGCAGTTGAGCAACAACAGCATGAAGCACTGCCAAATATTTCCCTGGCAGCCACAATGTAGTTGGTTACAGTGGTGATGCACTCTCTAAGAGACTGCCCTACAGGTCACCTAGGTTGACTCTTCCTCCCTGTGGCAGCTTTCACAGTGGGAAAGGTGGTACATAAGAACATTATTTTTGATTTTTAGCTCTGATAAGAAAAATAAAATTAAATGTTTCTCTTTTTCCCCTCCTTCATCTCTTTGATGTCTATGGTTCCTGGCTGTAGTAATGTGGTAGCAATGCCAAGTGCTGTTTGCCAGGAAAAGTGAGATAAGTTGCAGCAGGAGATGGGCAGCCAATGGGTGGTGAGGTGAACAGTACCACATCTTTTACTAGATGTCACCTCTGGTTCCAGATTTGCCACTGAACTGCTGGGAACAAACTTCTATGCCAGCCATCCGCACTGACATTTGCCTGCTTACATATACAGAATGCTAGTCAAGGCAGGGCTGTTTTTCTCTGTTTCCAAACAGCAAAACAGAAAGAGAGCTTGATTCCAGTCTAATCTGTCTTTACTGCACTCCATTACTGCAGATGCCTACTGCAATTGTCCTTTCCACCAGTAAAGTGCCTATTTCAGCAGATTCCAGCCCTTTGCTGTCCGAGTACAAAGGAGTAGTGAGAGAGGAACACTGAGTATTTTCATGTTTCAGTTCACTATTCAGAAATACAAAACTTATTTTAGAATAAATAGGTAAGTGAAGACATCCTATGACTCTATGATTTTATGACTCTTGCCTTTAAAAGCTATTTGCTCATTTAAAAAGTCATGAAAAGGATTGATAGAAACAATTTCTAAACAAAGATTTTCTCTTAGGAAAATAGAAGCTTTGCAAATCAATATATCTCAAGAGAAGAATCAATGTTTATGGAATCTTCTCATCATGATGAACTAAATTAAATATTTCATTTTATACTGACATGACCTGTATAGGTTGGACTGTTGAGCAGAGTGGAACCAGATGAGGTTTAATGAAAGCAAGCATGGAGTCTTGCACCTAGGGAGGAATAATTGCATGCACCAGTACAGGCTGGGAGACAACCTGCTGTAGAGGAGCTCTGCAGAGAGGGATCTGGGCATCCTGGCAGACAACAGGTTGGCCTTGAGCCAGCAGTGTGCCCTGGTAGCCAAGAATGCCAATGGTATCCTGGGGTGCATTAAAAAGAATTTGGCCAGCAGAAGAGCAGAAGAGGTGTAGCAGGCCACATCCGAGGCAGCACAGTCCCACTGGCATAGCATGACTGTATATCTCCTTAGGTTTGTACCATTCAGAGAAGCTGGTACCTGCTTTAAGGCCCTCAGAGACTCAGCTTGCTACTGCACTAGAAAAGTAATGCAGTGGGGTGCAGGGGCTTTTTTCTGTGCCACAATACACAATCTCTCTACTACATATAATCTTTCTTCCATTAATCTCTCTGCCATAATTAGGAATAATTTATGTTCATGCTCTCTTCTGCCATATATTTCTTTAATATATTGCTTATTTAAATTCTAGTGTTATTACATGTTTTTCCTCTGGTGGAATTATAAAAAGCTGTAAAGCTGCATAACAAAATGGAGAACCAGTTCTTACCAAAAGAAAACCAGCAGAGGTTTCCTTTTGAACAAGGCAGTTAAAGAACTGATAAAATAATAATACAAGTTCTTTCTTTTTTTTGAAAGGCCAGATTTACCAGCACACTCTGAATACTTCGATCCTCTCCAGCCTCACAGAACAGCTGTAAACTCAGTTTAACCAGGCTGTAAAATTGAGTTTACAGCTGCTTTACATCACCACAATGGCTCAAAGCAAGCAGCACATACCAGCAAATGTGGGCCTAATTGTACGCTAATGAACGATGAAGTACTTTAGAATTCAGTTTTCACTTTGGCAGAATGAAAAAAGAAATCTTTATATGGAACAGATATGTTAGAATTTAGCCTGGCTTTGCTCAAGGGTAAAAATTCATCCTCTTTAATTCTGAATGGATCATAATTAAAAAAAGCATCGGTCACAAATTATTCAGGGTTAGAAATTTAAAAGAGCTTTAAGAATACATCCACTCCTTCCGAATATATTAGCTCCTGCTCAGGCTGGAGTTACAACAAGTGGAACTCATTGTTTAATTATAAAATAACAGCCCAAAAAATCTGCTTGTGTAAGCACATGTTTCCATAGGGAAGAAAAATCGTTACAGAAAACAAGATAAAAAGTTAATGTTGCAAGTCTCATTATCTCTGTACAAGTTCGTTAATGCTGAGTAACTATCCTATACATAGCAAGGTGTTCATTGTAGAAATTTGTTAAAAGTTTAAATCAAGTCCAACCTAGATGCATGCTTGATTTATAGTGAGCTTGAAAAAAAGCTCACAGTATTTTTCAGTGTTTTTAGGACATTGCTTTCCTTCTGTAAATAAGATTAATGGTCTGATGGGAATCACTCTGCTAGGAATATTATGGCCTTTTTTAATATACTGGTCTTTTTTTTCCCATTTTGACTATTACAGAAAGCAAAAACATTTTGATTTTTTTGATGAAACCAAATTGATCAAAATCAATGAGGTTGGTTCAAATTAATTTGTTGCAGTTCAAAAAGAAAGATACTGTAGATTACTTACTCCTGTTGATTTATTCAGTGAAACATGCTCAAACTGCAAGAAAAAGATGGGATGGGACAGCTCACTAACAGAAAATCACATATGCTTCCACATTCTCCGAGCATTGTGCCTTCAACAGTGCTGGATATAATAGAGAATTGGGCCCTCATAAGTGAAGACTCATGCAACATTAATCCCTTCAGATGCCTCCTGAATCCAAGAGACACCTGGATTTTCAACCTGACTCTGCTTTCCAAAACTGTTTGTAAAACCCTACTCTAGATTTAAATTCTACAATTCTGTTACACCTGGGTTATCCACAGATTCCTAGTACATATATGTCATCACTGGCCAGCTGAGGTAAGTGAGCCTTCACATATTCAACCTCATCCAGCAAACACATAGCCACTCAAGGTTTGTGAGGTGTGCACAAGTTCTTACTCGCCATTTCAGCAGGTTTGTTATTATCACAGGCCAAGAACTACACTAACCTCAGACACACAGCTTCTCCTTCACCACCAAGGATGCGTAGAAAGCTTGTGATTGCATGCATGCACACCACGTAAAATACCAGCAAAACACTGTACTTGTTTTTAAAACACAGTATCCCAAGAGAGATTAAAAAAATATATATATGTCAGTTTAAAGAGCGAGCCAGGAAATTCTGGTCTTCAGGCAGTAAGATATTTAACCTTTTTTATTTCCCAAGTGTTAAAGCTTCCCACACATTTTCACTGATAATAATAACAGCTGTAGTAATAATAGGAAAGCAAAATACAAGACAAAAAGCAGAGCTGAACTCAAAATACTTAAGAGGTATTAAGTTTCATGCTGAAAACTAAACACCTAAGAAGAACAATTTAGTAAATCAACCAACAGGAAGTAAAAATGAGGTTAATTCTTCAAGTGAAGTTGGGGTAGAACAATTCTGAAAATACTTTTGTCCCTAAAACTCAAGGATTACAAAAGTGAATTACAAGTCACCTTGTGGCATATCATTAGATTAAAAGGTCCCTGCTCTGTTAGAATGCCTTTATTAACTCATTATATTACATTTCAGGGGAATCTCAATTCTTATGAATAAAAAAAAATAAAATGCACAAAATATACTTCCTGGATATATATAAAACCTTTTAACAAAAGGTGACTACTTTGATCAAGCAAAAAGCTTGTGGGCACTTCTGTAGGAGATAATGCTCATATAATATTATAGCAGTAATAAAAGATAGTGGTTCAAAAGATTCACATTAGTACTGCCTCCACTTTTCACACAGACTACGACACGCTTTATTGTACTGAAGCCAGTCAATGTGCAATAGAAATATACTGTTAACAAATATGAGCAGTTCTCTTAATATAATTCTACATCCAGCAGAGAAAATCATCTTTCATCAGTCAGGAAGTTTGCAAAGCTGTAGATTTACTGCTGCAAGAGCCACGCAGACCAGATTCTCATCTGGTATAAAAGTATATCATTGCCTCCATCTCAAAGGAGCAACCCTGGTTTACACCCAGAGAGAATTTAGTCCCTTATTTATTGTGACTATCCGTCTCTTTTAGTACTTCCACTACTGTCTGCACGGAGGAGCAGATTAACCAGGCGTCCCGTCTAGGAGGATAAATGTACTCGTAGCCGATATATCTGTCAAGAAAGGCATATTCTTTTCTGGATACCTGTTTCCAAAGACTAGATTAGTTTATGGAGAAATCTGCCAGTCCTAATTTAGGGGTCAGTTAATTTTTGGGTCAGCTTTCAGGTGTTCAGGGAGCAGCTTGTCTCCCAGAAGTAGGACTCTGTGATAGGGAATGGGGAGGGAGGAAAAAGGGAGAAAAAAAAAACACAAACAAAAGATAGTGAAGTGCTAGTTCACCCCAGGACCACATTTAGATATGGTCACTTGAATTGGCAGCTGAGCTCTTTTTCTCTGCTCTGTGTGGAAAATGGGTGACTCAAGTTTTCCACACAGCACTGTGAGGGCTGCTCCACACTGAAAGCAAGAAGGGCTGGTGGCAGGGTGACCAGAATCACCAGCTGGGGATGGGGACTGGTATTTGGCAACCATCTTTGACCAACCAAAAGGAACAAGGAAAGCTGGTCTGGGCTTACCCTGTGTATGCTTTCAGGGAAACATAGATATGTGGGGACAGATGATTGCTGCTGTTCAACATATAAAAGCATGCTTAATATTGATACATGCAGTGATACCCAGATAAGCCTTTAACTTCAACTCTCCTCCACTCAGCACATCTAATTAAAGAGAATTAAAACTTGAGTTAGTTACTGAAATAACTCAGAATCTCTGCTGGGGTTAAGATGGCTCAGAGTTAGTAAATAACCTCAAATTGATTTAAAATAAATTGGAGGACACATCCTGAGCATCTGGGACATCAGTTAGCAATTCTCTCCCTGGGCATGGGGAGATATTTTCCCTTTAAACAAGTAGTTTTGTGCATGTCCATCATATGTGGACCCAAATCCTTGCGCTAATCTCTGAAGTCAGCTAGGATGCAAAAAAGAAACCAGAGACAAGACTCCACAGAGAGGAGCACTCATCAGCCATAACAGCTAACTGTAGACAAAGTGGGCAGTCCTCAAATGACTCCAAGAATATACCAGGACCAGTAGGAAAATATACACTTCTCAAGCAGATAATAACAAACAACAGAACACCAGTAGCACAGATTTAATTCAAAGCCCAAACAGAAAATTTATTACAAGCAGAGATGTATGTACTGTTAGCATGAAAGCTAAAGGTCTTCCCCTTCTCAAGTACTTTGGTTTTTACATTCCTTTGAACATGAAGCTGCAAGCATCATAAGGATTAAAGTGATTTTGCCTAGATGCAGATTTGAAAATTACAGACAATTAATGCCAATGATGCATTTGAATATCCACTCAAGTTTGTATCTTGTATCTTGGGCTGTTATAAGATGGGAGAAAAGAAAATGACAATTTCTCTCATGTAATCAAAGATAAATGTTTTCTTATTTTCCACTCATTCTTGAATACCCATTTTTGTTAGGATATTACATATGAAGTATCTAGGTATAGGTTTTGTTGTTGTTGTTTTGCTGCTGTTTTGGCGTTTGCTTTTTTTTTAAATATAATTTGAGATAAAATGTTTCCTTCAAAAAACTCTTATCCAATCATCTCTCTTTTATGGAAAAGAAGTTTCAGTTTAATCTAATTTCTGATAAAAGCAAGCAAACAGACTACTCTGAAGAGACCTCTGCTCATAAACAAACTCAAGTAAATTTTCCATTTATGGCAGTCCTCAGGAAATTCTTACTTTTCATCATGTCTTTCTATTTGTATACTCTGAAAGGTAAATATATTTAGGAAGGAAACATTTGCTGACCTACCATACTGAATGTTGTGTAATTAGATCGAAAATGTTTGGTTTTATTGTAGAGATAATATTAACATCACCTTACTGAAATGAGGAAAGGATCACTTGTGTTCATTTACTGCTATTCCAAGTATGATTTATGAGTATACAAAATGATGGAGTATACCACATTAGAAATATAATCAGCAAGATTCTGGGATATCATGTTTATGATAAAAAGCAAAAATTTAAGAGCATTACAGTTATCGTATAATCACATAATGGTTTGGGTTGAAAGGGACCTTTAAGGCCTGTCCAGTACTAACCCCCAGCCATGAGGGGGTTGCCACACATCAGATCAGGCTACCCACAGAAGCGAGTTCTGACAGAGCAGTACAAGTATGTTCTCTACAATTTCTATGAAAACACATACCTGGTGTTGAACAGAAATAAGCACTAATCTGTGTTTGCATATGGTTATACACTGCAAAGATTTTACCAAAATACGGAGAGATGCTCCTTAAGTACAAGGAACCAGTGTACATGTGAGGCAAACAAAGGTGATTACAGAACCTTTTCCTAGGATACAGGTGCTATAGAACAGGATGATGAAAAAATTGATTCACCCCTTCCAATAACCAGCAACAACTCAAAAGTAGTGCAGTTCCAAAGAGATATAGCTCTTGGCTTCTTAAATGAGGGAGAGGAGGAGTGGATCTTGACTCCATCCTTTCTAGGCACTCAGGTGCGTTGCTTGCACCTGAGTTCCTGGGTTAGCCATACCTGGTGCTCAACCATTGGTTCAGACCGTGATCTAGCAATTTCACTGTGACATGTTTCTGGCTTACTTTGGCCTCAGAGATACTGAGTTTCATACTGGGCTTCTGCTTTGATATCTCCACAGGAGATAGCTACCTGCCCCCTCTGACCCAACAACTTGCCCACAGAGATCAGCGTCCTACCACCAGCTCCCTAATGCTAAGGACCATGGTGACAGCCTTTACTGTGATTATGTTTTAGAGGTCAGGAGCCCAATGAATAATTGACCTCTTTGGGATTTTCCCCTTCCATTAATTCCATTAATTCTACATAGTCAGTTTTATTTCCGTAGATCTGCAAATGATTCAGTTCTTATATACAAGGAATATAAGAATTTATCAGGCCCCTGTCTTCATCTTCTGGGGCTAGGACTACTATACCTTAAGGGAGAAATAGAGGTGTTTGCTTCAGAAAGGAGACAATTGTGTGAAAAGTTGGATTGTAAAAGAATGAGGTAAAAGGCATCAGTTTGAAATTGCTCAAAAGTTCTGTTGCTGAAATAAATTTCTGGAAAAGAGAACAAGAAGCAAATGAACTAGTCAAAAGTATATGATGCTTAGATTTGTTATGTAGTTAACCACAAGGATCTCACCCATTTCTTAGTGACAGATGAAATCACATAAATACATTAAAAACATCAAATGGATCATTCAAAAAAAGTGAAAACTGTCTAATTTTTTGTCTTTCAGTGCTACAACATGAGACAGTGGAGAAATGAGCCAATCCATCTTAGCTTATACTCTCAGGCTCCTAGGACTTGCAGAATGCTCTGTAATTTGTGATTTGACCTCTTGGTACCATTCTCTTGCTGAGGTTCTCACAGGAAAAAATGATGTGCCAATGAAGAGTGACACAAGATTCATCTTGTTTGACTAGCTAGGTCACAACAACAGTTTGGGTTAGTCTGTAGCAGTGTGATGTCTTGGAAAGATATAGTAAAGGTCTCTGGAATTATTTCCAGACAGTATCACCACAAAGCCACAGAACACAGCTACGTCTATCAGATGGAGTCCTAAGTGAGCCATAACATGTGTACTTATGTGAGCTTTTCTTGACTGCTCTAGCAGAAAACACAATATAAATGTATCTGATTAAAGAAAAAAATAACCTAATTCGAACAGCATCTTGTCACACCCTTTGCTGCACTGCATATGCATTTTTTACTCCAGCGTAGGCAAAACTTTGGGTGTTACAGGACTGATGCCACAACTTCCACACTGCTGATGCTTGTGCCTTTCTGGTCCTTAGGCCCAGAGTGGGCTTGCTGAACTCTCTGGCTGGCACTGGCGTGTCCTGAAGAGTGTTGCAGCATCCTTTGGGAGCTGCGCCAGTGCTCTCTCTGTCGGCACAGAGTCAAGCAAGATGGGAGTGTTAGTACACCTACTAGCTCATTACTGCTGCTTAAGCAACCACTGGTATCTCCAGACAACACAGACTTAAAGTCCTTGAGTACCCATCCTTCACATCCTCTTGCCACAGCGCTCATTGATAAGAGTAACCTTTGTGGTAGTGCATAATTCTAAGCCTTAGACTTCTACTTTGTATACACGTTTGGAAGGCAGCAGTGGGAACTGCAGGGAATTATCAGCACTTTCTGTCTGCCTGTCTTTGCACTCTCTATCAGGTCACAAATTGATGTACTGAGTGTAGCTGCATATAACAGGGAACCCTGTGACATCCACTAGAGACTCACTGCCCTCCCGTGCACACTCACCTCACTCACTCCTCTGCTATTTACCTTTGATTTATGGTCCGCTGGCAATCCACATGGACCAGGATTGAGAATGTTACAGAAAGTGAATCAATTACAATCTACTTGATTGATAGGGCACCTACTGCATTTAAAAGCAATTGAACTGTGAAATGATTAAGTAAACTGAGAATTTCTATATGTTTGAGTGTTAGGTAATTATAAAAGGCAACTATGGGAGAACAAACATGTATTAAACAGAAGCAACTTGGAAAAATGTTAAATTTCTGTCACTTTGGAAGTCTGTACTTAATTTCAGTATTTATCATCAAATCCAAACTAGGTCTGAAAGACACCAAGAAGCAGGAGTTAAAATAATATTAAGTGTATTAGAAAAAAAATATTCTAATTTCTGAGAAAATAATACTGAAAATCAAGTTTTCTAACTTCTACAGAAAGTAATGCTAAATAAGAAATATTGGGGAAACAAACATAAATGAGAAACTGTAAAAAATGAAGAAAAATGTGCTAAATAAGTTATTTTAGTACACTATGATAAATGTGGAGAAACACATTAAATGCATCATTTCTAGAAACTTTTTTTAATATTGTAGAATGGAGCAAAGATGATAACTCATACAGTAGCCTTCACCAAAAATCAGTGATTGTGGTCACACTAGGAAGAAAAAACATAATAGCATTTTAAGCAGAAAAGAACATTTAGAAAAGTCCAGATTAAATTGAACAGTAACATGGAACTGGGTAAGAAATCACAAATATAGGTCACTAAGAAACTGAATATGCTTCAGTACTACCATAAACCTGAAGTCTTTCTTCTCCATCATATTCCACCAAATAAAATGGGTGACATTTCTGTCTCTCAGATTCATTTACTACACAAGTGGTCAAGAAAGAATTACTCCTCCTTGATCAGACAAAACCTTTATCTTCAAAGAGAAAAGCTCCAGCATCTCAGGAGCATGGAAAAGAGAAAAATCTGACCAGGACATCCACTAGCCAATGCACTTGCATTAAATGATGTCAACAGCAATAATGTCTCATCAGCTCGTGGAGGAAGAGGAAATTTATAAAATTATCTTTAGTTAATTCCTGGTTCCCTCCATAGTCACTGTGAAGAGGTGATCTGGTTCAGAGCCCAGGTGGCNTGAACTCTCTGGCTGGCACTGGTGTGTCCTGAAGAGTGTTGCAGCATCCTTTGGGAGCTGCGCCAGTGCTCTCTCTGTCGGCACAGAGTCAAGCAAGATGGGAGTGTTAGTACACCTACTAGCTCATTACTGCTGCTTAAGCAACCACTGGTATCTCCAGACAACACAGACTTAAAGTCCTTGAGTACCCATCCTTCACATCCTCTTGCCACAGCGCTCATTGATAAGAGTAACCTTTGTGGTAGTGCATAATTCTAAGCCTTAGACTTCTACTTTGTATACACGTTTGGAAGGCAGCAGTGGGAACTGCAGGGAATTATCAGCACTTTCTGTCTGCCTGTCTTTGCACTCTCTATCAGGTCACAAATTGATGTACTGAGTGCAGCTGCATATAACAGGGAACCCTGTGACATCCACTAGAGACTCACTGCCCTCCCGTGCACACTCACCTCACTCACTCCTCTGCTATTTACCTTTGATTTATGGTCCGCTGGCAATCCACATGGACCAGGATTGAGAATGTTACAGAAAGTGAATCAATTACAATCTACTTGATTGATAGGGCACCTACTGCATTTAAAAGCAATTGAACTGTGAAATGATTAAGTAAACTGAGAATTTCTATATGTTTGAGTGTTAGGTAATTATAAAAGGCAACTATGGGAGAACAAACATGTATTAAACAGAAGCAACTTGGAAAAATGTTAAATTTCTGTCACTTTGGAAGTCTGTACTTAATTTCAGTATTTATCATNAGCAATTGAACTGTGAAATGATTAAGTAAACTGAGAATTTCTATATGTTTGAGTGTTAGGTAATTATAAAAGGCAACTATGGGAGAACAAACATGTATTAAACAGAAGCAACTTGGAAAAATGTTAAATTTCTGTCACTTTGGAAGTCTGTACTTAATTTCAGTATTTATCATCAAATCCAAACTAGGTCTGAAAGACACCAAGAAGCAGGAGTTAAAATAATATTAAGTGTATTAGAAAAAAAATATTCTAATTTCTGAGAAAATAATACTGAAAATCAAGTTTTCTAACTTCTACAGAAAGTAATGCTAAATAAGAAATATTGGGGAAACAAACATAAATGAGAAACTGTAAAAAATGAAGAAAAATGTGCTAAATAAGTTATTTTAGTACACTATGATAAATGTGGAGAAACACATTAAATGCATCATTTCTAGAAACTTTTTTTAATATTGTAGAATGGAGCAAAGATGATAACTCATACAGTAGCCTTCACCAAAAATCAGTGATTGTGGTCACACTAGGAAGAAAAAACATAATAGCATTTTAAGCAGAAAAGAACATTTAGAAAAGTCCAGATTAAATTGAACAGTAACATGGAACTGGGTAAGAAATCACAAATATAGGTCACTAAGAAACTGAATATGCTTCAGTACTACCATAAACCTGAAGTCTTTCTTCTCCATCATATTCCACCAAATAAAATGGGTGACATTTCTGTCTCTCAGATTCATTTACTACACAAGTGGTCAAGAAAGAATTACTCCTCCTTGATCAGACAAAACCTTTATCTTCAAAGAGAAAAGCTCCAGCATCTCAGGAGCATGGAAAAGAGAAAAATCTGACCAGGACATCCACTAGCCAATGCACTTGCATTAAATGATGTCAACAGCAATAATGTCTCATCAGCTCGTGGAGGAAGAGGAAATTTATAAAATTATCTTTAGTTAATTCCTGGTTCCCTCCATAGTCACTGTGAAGAGGTGATCTGGTTCAGAGCCCAGGTGGC
>VXAB01009629.1:1592031-1614941 GCA_013399175.1 Odontophorus gujanensis
TAGCAGAAAACACAATATAAATGTATCTGATTAAAGAAAAAAATAACCTAATTCGAACAGCATCTTGTCACACCCTTTGCTGCACTGCATATGCATTTTTTACTCCAGCGTAGGCAAAACTTTGGGTGTTACAGGACTGATGCCACAACTTCCACACTGCTGATGCTTGTGCCTTTCTGGTCCTTAGGCCCAGAGTGGGCTTGCTGAACTCTCTGGCTGGCACTGGTGTGTCCTGAAGAGTGTTGCAGCATCCTTTGGGAGCTGCGCCAGTGCTCTCTCTGTCGGCACAGAGTCAAGCAAGATGGGAGTGTTAGTACACCTACTAGCTCATTACTGCTGCTTAAGCAACCACTGGTATCTCCAGACAACACAGACTTAAAGTCCTTGAGTACCCATCCTTCACATCCTCTTGCCACAGCGCTCATTGATAAGAGTAACCTTTGTGGTAGTGCATAATTCTAAGCCTTAGACTTCTACTTTGTATACACGTTTGGAAGGCAGCAGTGGGAACTGCAGGGAATTATCAGCACTTTCTGTCTGCCTGTCTTTGCACTCTCTATCAGGTCACAAATTGATGTACTGAGTGCAGCTGCATATAACAGGGAACCCTGTGACATCCACTAGAGACTCACTGCCCTCCCGTGCACACTCACCTCACTCACTCCTCTGCTATTTACCTTTGATTTATGGTCCGCTGGCAATCCACATGGACCAGGATTGAGAATGTTACAGAAAGTGAATCAATTACAATCTACTTGATTGATAGGGCACCTACTGCATTTAAAAGCAATTGAACTGTGAAATGATTAAGTAAACTGAGAATTTCTATATGTTTGAGTGTTAGGTAATTATAAAAGGCAACTATGGGAGAACAAACATGTATTAAACAGAAGCAACTTGGAAAAATGTTAAATTTCTGTCACTTTGGAAGTCTGTACTTAATTTCAGTATTTATCATCAAATCCAAACTAGGTCTGAAAGACACCAAGAAGCAGGAGTTAAAATAATATTAAGTGTATTAGAAAAAAAATATTCTAATTTCTGAGAAAATAATACTGAAAATCAAGTTTTCTAACTTCTACAGAAAGTAATGCTAAATAAGAAATATTGGGGAAACAAACATAAATGAGAAACTGTAAAAAATGAAGAAAAATGTGCTAAATAAGTTATTTTAGTACACTATGATAAATGTGGAGAAACACATTAAATGCATCATTTCTAGAAACTTTTTTTAATATTGTAGAATGGAGCAAAGATGATAACTCATACAGTAGCCTTCACCAAAAATCAGTGATTGTGGTCACACTAGGAAGAAAAAACATAATAGCATTTTAAGCAGAAAAGAACATTTAGAAAAGTCCAGATTAAATTGAACAGTAACATGGAACTGGGTAAGAAATCACAAATATAGGTCACTAAGAAACTGAATATGCTTCAGTACTACCATAAACCTGAAGTCTTTCTTCTCCATCATATTCCACCAAATAAAATGGGTGACATTTCTGTCTCTCAGATTCATTTACTACACAAGTGGTCAAGAAAGAATTACTCCTCCTTGATCAGACAAAACCTTTATCTTCAAAGAGAAAAGCTCCAGCATCTCAGGAGCATGGAAAAGAGAAAAATCTGACCAGGACATCCACTAGCCAATGCACTTGCATTAAATGATGTCAACAGCAATAATGTCTCATCAGCTCGTGGAGGAAGAGGAAATTTATAAAATTATCTTTAGTTAATCCCTGGTTCCCTCCATAGTCACTGTGAAGAGGTGATCTGGTTCAGAGCCCAGGTGGCACCATGGACATTCACTCCAAAACCACACGGTGGTTGTGGAAAGAGCTCCAGGATATGTGGAATGCTGCAGTGCTCCTGATCCCACTCTTCCCTCCTCCATCTCCTAAAGGATGTTGTTCACTTCTCCCCACATAGTCTCCTCAACTCATTTCATCTTATTTCATTATGAGGTATTTAACAACAGCTCTCATGAAAAAGTTGCCACCTGATAGTGACACTGACTAGCTTAAGAACACAGCTGGTCAAATCTCAGAGCTTTGGATTTATTGGAAATAGAACATTATTTTGAACAACAAAAAAAGAAAAATCACAAGCTACAGAAGTGACACTGATGCTCCAATTTCCATTTCAAATGGCCTGTGTCAAGTTTCAACTGCAGTTTCAAAAATTCATCCAGTTCCTTTTTAAAAGAATTGCATTGATGCTATTGTAATATCAATAGTGGGAGCACACTGTATGTCACACAATTATCTTATTATGTTTACTTTTTGCCAAATTATTTAGATGCTTCACTAATTATCATTTACTATCTCCAATTCAGGTGTAAAATTCCTTCTGCCACCATTGCATTGACAGCTTATGCAATAATCAAAGCTTTTTCCCATCAGGAAAAACCCCTGCAGGGACAGATTTCCAGTAGCTTGTAGAAACTCCCTTTATCCTGGCAAGCAATTATTCACAGAACTAGTATCACAAAGTTATTGTGATTGTTGCCACAATCAACAGAATAGACAGACACAACTGGGCCACAACTACATAAAGATTTGTCAGTGCCTGACATTTGATATTTTGAGCCCCTTCATCTGTGCCAAGTTCAGCAGGAGGTGAAGTACCTCAGCAGCATTAGAGGTACTCATCTCCCAGGTAGAAAGAGTCATTCATCTCTTGATACACATGAAAGAAGTTGTTTGATTCCTTCTCACAACAAAATCCTAAGCTTTTAGTGGACTGTACAAAAAAGACATCACTGTCAAGTAGGCATTAGTAAACTAACTAATCATTAAAAAAACTTAAAAGGACAGAAAAATGGACTTAGCTGCAGAAACCCACTGTGCAGTCTGTGAATTTCAAAATGTGATACAGTCTGAGTAGTTCCTTGGTATGCTGTTACTTCAGTAGGCAAGACTAATTTCCTGTAGCCCCTCATACAGATTTTATTGTACCACTACAACACCCCCCTGGAGCAGAAATCTTTCTATAATACTACATAGAATTATTGTCTGAGATGTTTTTTATTATGATTATTGTCTGCCATGCATCTTTAAAGTATATTCTGTATGTTTGCTTTCCCCAGTGATTTGTAGCAATGACAGTGTTGATCTGTCCAGTACAATCACGAGAAACGAATAGAAGAACAATTTAGTGTGTTCTGGGGGAAGGATGGAAGAATCACAGATGTTGGAAAGTGATTTCTTAGTCTTTTTTCTCTCTTAACAAGAAACAAATACCCGTTCTGTCTAGCATAATAATTTGTCTAATGTGCATTTGGTAATGATAACAAGAGAGAAATGTTTAACCTAAGGTACTGTACTTTGCACTCAGAATAAATTGCCTCTTTAAAATGTGCTTGTATAAACTGTGAATTTAAAATCTCAGTCTCTGTGAACAGTTCCTCTGATACTGTATTTGTGTTCAACAAAAATGAACATTAACTCTCAGGACATCTCTTGGAATCTAATCCCTGTAGGGATGAAACTCAGAGGCTAACAATTCCACATGTTTGGACCACTCTCCACACAGCAAAGCTAGACAGCACTATGCCAAAGCTTTAAACAAAAATACCTGGGGAACTTTAAACCCACAAATATTTACAATCTATACAACTCAGGATTCTTTAAATTAGTCTTCTCTTGTAATACTTCCAAATTCTGCTGCCTTCATGTTCTAGTCAGTTTGCAGGAGCAGCAGGAATCAATGACATTAAAAGTCTGTGTAACCTTGCTCTGCCACATAGCAAATGTTTCCTCAGTATGTGCATGTAGGGGTTAATTTAAGAAAAACAGCATTTTTCTACTGCCTTACCTTCGTCTCTCTCTCTGAAAATAAATGGATTACAAAAGATAAATGGATTGCAAAAGATTATAACAAATGTCATAATGCACACAATCTTTTTTTCAAGACAAAGGAATTCACGTATTCAGGTGTGCCATGAAACATCAGTAGGAATTATAACACTTTCAAAAAGCTTTGTTCACTCTCATAGCTATACATAACAGTACTATTTATTGACAGATTTCAGTTTCTGAACAGTAGTATCAAGATCATCCCTACTCAAAAGCAGGTTAGTGCTGAAGAATGACTCACCTCCGGCAACATTTCAAAACACATTGCTAATTACCAGAACTATGTTTTGACTAGTAGCAATGAGGGAATTCTCTGCAGAAATCTGACTCCTTAGTGAGACAGACCACTATGTCATTTCATCGCATTTGAAGAGATTTTAAATGACAGTTTTGGTTCTGAGAAGGTGGAAATAATACTTCAGGATTTCACAAGAAGACTGTGATAACTGCAGCAGCAAAAGAAACGAACACTTAATAGACAATGAACCTCAGCACTTATTGTTACTGCTCTTCCAAAAGAAGATTTCCTTAAATCAATTTTGTATTTCAAGGGGTTTCAGTCAGTATTCCAATAAATTACATTTGGAAAGTAACAGTTCAAAATCTATAGACACTGCCCCAGTGATCCTTGTTAATGTAATGAAAATTGGCTGCATATGTCTAAAGAAATACTTCAGAAGATCCAACTTTCACTGTACAAATGAATAGCCAAGGTTACAAAGCAATTCAGTTCTCTGTCATATTTTTCACTATCCAGATTTTCCTATGAATTATACTTCCTAGAGTGATCAGAAAAAGATACTTTTAAGCATTCATCCCTCAAGACATATTTCAGGTACTCAGAAAAGCTCTCCATAGCCCCCAGTACCCATGTTGTTCAGACAGCTGTAGCCAAGATAATTGACCTTGAAGGATAGGAATTGATAGGACAAGGGGAAATGGCTTTAAGCTATAAGAAGGGAGATTTAGGTTAGATGTTCATAAGAAATTCTTTACTCAGAGAACTATGAGGCACTGTCACAGGCTGCACAGAGAAACTGTGGTTGCCCCATCACTGGAGGGGCTCCAGCACAGGTTGGATTGGTGCCCTTGGCAGTCTGAGCTGGCATCCCTGCCCACAGCAAAAAGGTAGGAACAGGATGATCTTTAGATCCCCTACAGTCTAAGTCATTCTATGACTTGAAACATCCACATCATACTTTACTAGTGGACACCTGTGGTGAGATAAGTCTCATTTTGGGCCAGTCATATATGGATATCTAAATATTTATGAAAGGGTACCATAGAGACTGAAAGGCAACTCTTAATGACAATTTCTGTTATTTTCACTGCCACTGTACCCGATTAATCTCACTTCTGAGAGCTGAAAAATTAGGTTTTATATATCCTTGTAATGTTTTCAAGATCTCTTCTATATCCAAGTTTGCTTAATTTGTAAAGAACCATTACTTAATCTCCTAAATTATCTCTTGTTCTATAGAATCTTAAGAAGCAGTTTATACTAGCAGTAAATTCCTGATGAGGCTTGTCTCCCCACCTTTCCAATGTCAGTCCTAAGACCTCATGCAACACCTCCTGACTAGCTGGGTACCAAGAGATCTTGCTCTGCTATTCCAGCTTGTAGAGACTATAGGTACAACCCTGGAGTTTCTCAGAAGGAAACAATTCCATTCTCAGCATATAGTTCAGATACAGTGGCTTCACAGAGCTTGTGCAGCCCAGAACTGAGCCGAGATTTTGGCCAGTTTTCTGAGATGAAACACCACTATCCTTTCCATACATGCAGGCTGGCTTCATTCTTGCTCTTAAAATCTGTTCTAACTTTATGCAACTTTTTGCATTACCCCTTCCCCTTGTAATTTGAAAAGATTGGGGGAGCTTTAGTAGTACATCTCAACCCTTGTTTCTAAGAGTATGTAGTTTGCTCAGGGAGCAGTTCCTGAGCTCATTTACAGGAGTAAGTAAACCAAATAAAATCTGTGCAAGTGACCAAAAGAGAATAAATGTCTTTAAAAGCATAAACCAACCTCCTGGAGCTTATCCTTGTAGAGCTTAAGGACTAAGTGACGAGTGAAAGTGACAGACTTCGAGAGCTGGAGCAGCTCACCTGCAAGGAATTTATAATTTTTGGCAATTAACCTGCAATAGCAGGGCCTGAGGTGCCTATAAAATCCATCTTTCCTTAACACTTTTCCTCAAACTGCAAATATTTCAAAAATGCCTCAGCTCTGTGGCCTTGAAATATCTCACATACCAACTGATGTATTAGGTATTTCTGATGAAAGTTCTACTGCAGATAGAGTTATAACACTGGTGAGGAGAGGATGTGGAATTTGGAACCTCTTTCGCTTATGGGTTAACATTTGTCTTTTTTTTTTTCTTTTGACTGTCCTTTAGAATAATTTGTGTTCCCTTTTGGTTGTCTCTGAGGCACTGGCCCAAGTGCTCATGCACACAAAGCATTATAGGACTACTCAGCTCTTCTCAAGCTATCTGTGCTCAGAGTGCTAGCCATCAGTATGCCAGTAAACTCAGCCCTTTGTGACAACTAAAGCAACCTATTTTCTCATCATTTAGTTAATTAAAGATAGCATTCTACACCTGTACTAGTTGATTCTTTCAGGATTTCTATGTATGACAACTGAAAAACACAGCAAAGCTGCTGCTCCTGAAGGACCAGACAAGTTGAAAACTCTTTCCTTCTGGAGTTCAGCCCTGACTGCCCACGTGGAGATAGAGAAGAAAAGGAAACTACTCTTGACAGTCTCCAGCTATGTCCTGAGTGAGTCTGAGCTGTAAAGGTTTGTCAGTCATGATAAAGTTCACCTACTGTTTAACCAGTCCCCCCCACCCCCCCCAGAAGGTTTGATTTTTATTCAAATCACACAAAACTTATTTTTTTAAGATCCAGTAATACCTGCTACTTTATCTTCAGCCCTTTAGTAGTAAACTCAGAGTGCTCTTTCTGAAATGCTCATCTATGACCCTTGTTGTTCCCTAATCCTTGTTTCCCCTGTGTATACCAAAACCCAGTGGAAAATTCTGCTATTACAGAATACTGGCTTGGAGGCTCCATGTCAAGTTAAGGACTTCCTGTTACTTAATGTGCAAAATAGGAGCTGTTGATAGTCCACAAAATATATTTAAATGGCAAGTTTGCTGTAAGCTAATTAACAATGGGCCTTAAGCCCATCTACTTAATTGCAAAGGGGTTACAGCTATGGGAATTTGAGAACCTTTGAGTTTTTTGGTTGGCAGCTAGGAGTTTATTTTTAAAAAATACTTGCTGAGAATAACCGAGAAGTGTGCCAGTAAAAATTAAAGTGAAGGGCTTGAAACAAAGCCCATCAGAAGAGGATAGGTGTGACACCATGGAGGCAAGTTACCTACTAAGCAAAATTAGGTTGAAATATTATGACCAAGAAAGCAAATTGAACTTTGCAGGTAGTAAACTGTCTGCTTTGAAATAAAGAAACTTTGTTCCCAGAACGGAGGTATTATCTAAAATAAGAGGCATAAAGAAATCTCAAATATGACTAACTAATCAGGACAATTTCTTAACTAAGAAGGAAGTTCTGGAATTTAATTTAAAGGTGAGCTACTGCAGTGGTATAATGACAACAGGACAAGCAGAACAAGAGGATGCTACAAAGAAAGAAGAAAATTGAAGCTCACCTATTTCTAAGGACTGAAGCTCACAAGAAGAAACTCCACAAAAGAGGGATCTCCAGCAACAGATCTTTTCTTAGTGACAATCAGCCCTTAAATTGGGTCTACGAGGGAATGAGCCTGGCTCCACCCCTTCCAGTAACAGGTGAATTGCTTTCACCTGTGCTCCCAAGGCTGACTAGGTCTTTTCTCCAGGGTTCTCAAGCAGAGGTTCAGGCTGTGACTCAGCAGTTGCCATACAGCTTCAAAAGGGGAAAAACATGGATTTGTTCTGATTTATAGTCAGTGAAAGAAAGTGTTTAATTCTTTAATGGAAGACAAAAACTTTTTCACTGTTTCTATAGCTTCTAACATCATTCCCAGTCTATCCCAAAAGTCCCAACTTCTACTTGAAAATCAATAGTAACAGTGGTGCGGTAACAGATTTGAAGAGGAATTTGATTGAGGTAGAAAAAATATATTTCAGATTTTTTTTCAATATCAGGGGAAATATGTAAGTCTTGATACACAGTATTCTTTCAAACATAATTTAAAAAACTCAATTCTTCATTTGTCACAGAGCAGTTCCCTTGCAAACGAAGAGGATCAAGGGTTACATTTCTGAATTTCGAAATTAAAAAGTAAAATGTAAATATATTTTAAGTATTGTTCCCTCTATCCAATGCAGATAAGTTTAAAAAGAAAAAAAAGGGCAACCACCTTTTCCCCAAAGATTTTCTGTAGAACCTAATAAATAAAGTTATAACACACTCTGCACAGACTTCTGGGAAGATTAAGTCCACAGATGAAGCTCAAATGTAAACCACAGTAGACATCTGATTACTAGCACCAAATACCCAGAGACCCTGCTGGTGCTGGTACTACAAATCTCAGCAGTGCTTCAGTCAAGATATTAAAAGACTTGGCTCTTCCTAGTTCCCTGAGGCAAGCAAGAGAGGGTTTCCAAAAACCTCACTGAAATTTCTTTCACCATCCTCAACATTTATACAGCACTCACCAGCATGATCCCTGATCCTCTGGTCATTTACTTGTCCCCCAGCCTCAGAGCAATTTAGCCCTGACACTGAACCTCTGAGTAATTAAATCACACTTTTACTTTCCTTTCAGTTCTCCCATGTGTCTTCAAACTCCATGCATCTTCCATAACATACTGAGAATGAAAACTCTGGCTTCACCTCTTCTCTGTGTCACTTAGAAATACTCATGCTCGCTTTTGAGAAAAATATCTGTAGGCATTATGCTACCTACCCTCTGCCCCATGCTTCCTCCACCTTCTCCTGCAGCAGTGCTTCAGGGATTCCTTCTCATCATGCCCAATTACTGTGAGAATCTGCCTCCTGCAAAAGAAGAAACCACATAGTTCCTGAGTATTCTGAATCAACTAGTGCCACATTAACCTGTGCTTTTATGCTGCAGACTAATTGCTCATGGGGACCTATCCACTTAACATCCCATCCACAAACACGGCACTACTTCAATTTCTGCTTGCTTCCTTGTCACTTGTGAAACTGGTATTTGTCTCTATCCTGAATGTCTGTCACACTGAAAGTAGCTGAATCTAGATGAATTTTATCTCCATCCTTAATCCAGGCTTAAGCACTAGGACTTAAGCAACAGGTGTATATAAATCCAAATGACTTCAACTTTTTTTTTTTTTTTTCCCCAGTAATAATTCAGGAATAGATAAAATAAAATTACTTTTATTTTCCTGAAAAACAAGAGTGAAATCAGCGGATTAAAGAAAATGAAAGGTAGAGTGTACAGCTTTCAATAAAGGGATGCTTCCTTTTAAAACATGGAGAAAAAAATAGTAATCTGCAGCTGGAACATAAGCAAACAAATTTTAAAATGCTGTCTCTTCCCATATTTCAGTGCATCCTTTAAACACAGATGAGTCTTGAGGAGTAGGAAACCTATGGAGAAGAGTATTAAGTGATCTCTAGGTTAATGATGGACATGTAAACATGCACATGAAGAAGGAGAGGGGACACTTTTGTCACCTAACCTGGGAGCCAGCCACAAAAATGCACATTTTCACAGAGCATATCCCATGGGTAAATACGCTCTGTCTTACAAATTACACTAAACTTCCCCAGCACAGATATATGTAGAGGCTGTCAAACATTCTCTATAAAGTGAGTATGCTGAACAAGAAGTCTCATAGACCTTAGAAGGAAAAATGAGGCTTTTCTGAAATACACCTGGGGGAAAAGAAAATCAGAGTCATTTGAGAAGGGATTGTTCCTATTAAGAAATAATGGCTTTTCCTACAGAAAATACAAAAATGTGGTGACAACGTCTTTCTTCCCATCATTTTTCCACTTTCTGCTTCTTTTTTCAGCTATAACAATGTATTTTTAATACCAGGATTAATACAATGGCTCAGATTAATGAACTTTTCTTAACAGTAATCTCATACAGAGCCGAAATATTTTGTATTCCTGACCATTGCACACATATTAGTTATGTTCTGTTATGCATGCCTAAAAATTTGACTCTCTGATAACTGTGAATGCAAATACAACTGCATTAATAGATCTATTCAAATGTTATCTGGACTTGCCATAACTGATCACATTGCTAGATAATGTTCTACTATAGAGAAGATAATTCTGTACTAATAATTGAACCAACTTAGAAAAATAAAGATAGATCGTACAGGAATATATTCACATAATTTTTTCTTGTCATTCCACATAACTAGTGGAAGAAAAGATAACTATTAATACAGACATGTAGTGGTATTCTGAGGGAACTATGTTATGTCAACTGAAACAAGGAAAAAAGAAAAACCCAAGGCTAAACTTCAACACTGAAGATGGTCTGGCAATCAGGTATCTAAAATAAGATAAAATTTAATTACTGGTTCATCAGCTCTGTAGTTCCAGCTGCTGAACCCAAAAATACTCATCTCTGAAAATAATACCTCACACGGTTACCTGGGGAGGTGGTATTTCATCCAAATGAGGCTGGGTTAACCTGATTGAGATCAGTTCAAGCAGGTTAGTAGCATCATCAGTAAACAAAATAAACCATAATATGATGTTCATAAAATATTAATTTTAATTTATATTTGGAAAAAATAAAAAAGAAGAAGAAGAAGAAGGAAAGAAACAAGGCTAGTATTTTGATCAGGACCAAAATTACAAAATAAGGCTGAGTAGATTTGTTGCCTGCTACAATGTCATATTCATTTGAGATTTAAATCCAGTGGGAATCTACATTGACTTTGATACCTGTTGCAGTAGTATGTAATTGTTCAAATCTACTCCATTTAAATATATATATATATATACACATCTATACATGTGTGTGCTGTAGACCTACAGAGAACTGTAAAATAATGGAAAGACAGATGTAAAATTGCATTTTACAAAATAAAAATATAAACTCCTGGAAGGTAGTAAGCTTGCCTTTTTGCTACCTCTATTCTATCAGAAAAGCAATCTAGTTGCATTTCTTTTTTTATATATATATTTTCAGTGCTTACAGTATACTGTTCTCATTATAGACTGGTAGTGTGCAGGGAATTAAACCTATGTTACACACAGACAGGTGTTATTTTATAGAGTGTCATTCAACATAATGGTTTTACCAGATTTTAGCACTTAGCCTGCATCTCAATTACCCATTATCAGTTTGTGTAGTCGGGAAACAGGCAAACATCTACTGTGCAGTGTAGCAGCTATTTCAGGATAGCTTCTTCTCCAAATCAATGTGATGGGAAGCTTTTCCATGGACAGTAACAGCTTTTAATTTCTATCAAGCAAGAAATAAATAGAAAAACATTTGAGTCTTTCCACTGGGCAAAGCTCCCCTTCTTACCCTTTTTCTTTTTTTATTTTTTTTTTTCAGTTCATCACAAAGCGAGGCATAAAATTCTATGCAAGCACACCTTATATAAAGAGACAACTGAAGACAAGCATACGGAGTATCCTGATAGCATTGTTTGCTGGTCGTTTGCATTCATTCCTAGGTTTTATTTTTTTATGTTTTATTCTCTTTTTTTTAAAAATTGACAAAATGTAGCCAACTCTCATCATCGTTCTATCATAAAGTCCTCCCACATCTGGAAAATCCTTGTATTCAGCGCATCCTCTGCCAACGATGCAAAAGCAAACATCTGCTATATGCCTTTTTAACAGTAGCATGTAAAGGTTATGAAGTATCAGAGAATGATTTGCAGTTATTGTTCTTTTGATTTTCATAGAATCATAAATTTGTGTTAGTTGGAAAGGACCCTTAAAGGTCATCTACTCCAACTCCCCTGTCACAAACAGAGGCATCTACAGCTAGTCAAGTTGCTCCTGTTTTGCTGTGGTACATATGCAGATGGAGCATTTTTTTTCCTCAAAAGTCTTAAAAAAACCCTAAGCAAATTTATAAGAGAAACTTGGACGAGCAGAACTGTTTGTCCAGTATCATGGAGAAGAATCCAACAGTGCCAAAATCAAGAGCCCCAGTTCTGTGGCAGAAAAGGACAGATTTCCCAAGCATACTTTTAACAATAGTTTCATATTTTAGGACCATGTTGAGAGTATTCAAATAGTGAAAATCTTCTACAACAGTTTGTTTCCAGTGGACCTGAACAGGGAGCCTGCCTGTTCACTCCTTCCTGATGTTCACAATGCCCACACAGGGAACAGGGCAGAGACGAGCCCTGGGGCAGCCTTGTGCTCCAGGGCCAACTTCACCCTGGCAGAAATCAGCAAATTCACTCTTTGCAGGACTCAGCAAACAGCACTGACCTTTTGGTTCTCACTAATGGCTTTTGATCAGCAGCTTCATTAGCAGCTGGATCCTTCCATAGATGGAATACTCTTTTTTTGTGTGTGAGCACATTTGCTTGCAATCAAAACCTTGTGAAGAAAGACCTTTGCAGGGGAAGATGTTTGTTTTTCTTGTTCAAGTTCTCCTACGATCTCTTATTTCTGGAAAAACATCAGAAGTGTTCTCAAGGGAATCTTCTTTCTCCGTGAGGCTTTTTTGCTTTTTTCTAACTTGACTATATTTTTGCCTTTTTGTAACATTATTTGGCACTGAGAAAACAGTTATTCATGTATTAGCACAAATAAGGCCTATCAAGGATTCTGTTCACCAGCTATTAATAGTGAGCAACAATGACAATGTGCAAAGCATATGAGCAATGCTGAAGAGGCTCACTCTACTAAGTATCTACCTACGCTTGACAGCATGCTTCAGAAACAATAATTTTTTCTGGGGAATTAAACCCCCAGAAAAGAAAAAGTTTGTGAAGGCTGGAGGAAGGTCTGAATCACCAGAGTGAATAACTCAAGTCATGCAGTCATAGACAACACAAGGAATGGGCACAATGGACAGTACTGCCCCTGTCATAGTCAATACCACGGCTGCAGGACCATGTGCCATTTGCACTGCATGACTTTGGATCCAAGATTGGTTTGAGTTGGACAGAAATGTAACAGAACTGAACGTGCAATCAATTTCCTTTACTTTTGCTGTGAGACACTGATGATCGATTCTTTAGAAACAAAACTACAGAATAAAATAGGCAGAGGTAAGTTCTTTTCTTCCTTTGTTATTACTTTCTTCCCAGTGGGTAGTATGTCAAGAGGACCAAGGTTTTCTTAAAAAATTTCAATCCCTTACAATTACATTTTGAGGACCTAGAAACGAAGACCAGATTAAAGCAGTGTGACAGCTCTAGAACCTTCAAGGCATCTTATACATTTCCTCTTCAATCACGGCTAAAAGTCAGGGACAAAATGTGAAAGAGGACCTGAAACTGGACAAATGTGAAACTGAAGATAAGGTGTAGAAATCAGGCAGGCAAGATGCACAACCCATATAACCAACCAGGTAGTGCATGTTTTAGGTTCACTCATCTCAGTTGCTTTTTTTGAGTCAGAGAAAATAGCTTTGTTGCGATGAAGTGTGGATCCATTATATACTGTGTCTAATTTCAATATTCTCTGATAAAAAAATCTCTCATCTTTACCACTCATTTATGGTCCAAATTCTCCTGAGTCAGCCTGTGAGATACGTTGACATTTCTAGTGGCAATCAGACACTAGAATACCGAATACTCTATAAAATGGTAAACAACATATTGTGTTTTGTTTTATTTTAAATAAAAAAAATATGTACTTCAGTCCACTGTCAGTCTATCATCTTTCATAATAACTTCTATTTATTTTGTGTCTCAGTCAAGTTGGTGGATATGTGTACTGAATAATTTAGCTTTGCAAGAACATATTGCTATTTTGCTCATAGGACTGGGCATTTTTAACACATTATTTTCTAGCCTTCTGCCTAATTTCATAAAATACCATACTTTCCCTCAGGTTTAAGAATCCTTGTTTTGGAATAGGCATTATTATTGTTTACTGCTGAACAACGGTTCCTAAATCATGATTTTTATAGCCAGTGCCCAAATCAAAACAGCACATCAAATTTCAGACCTGATTGCACCTGTGGAAGTGTGCATATTACTTTAAAGATGAGTAACAAGAAACTGCTGCTGCATCAGAGGGAAAAACTGTTTTCCTATGAAATAATGATTGTTATACACTATTAAAAGCCGTATATGCAGAGCTTATCTGAAAAAAATAAAAGAATATTAAAAGCATTTTTAAACACAAACAAGAGAGTAAGGCAGGTATTACTTTCCCTTTTGTCTTATACTCCTAAACTGGTTCATCCCTGTACTTCTATCTCTGATGCTGGTCACAAACAAGGAGATCAGAATACAGCATATATGTGCTGGTATAGTGCTTCTGAGGACTGGTGGAAGCCATATCTCCCAAAAGAAAATGTGAAATGTGCACATCTTTGCCTTCACTGTGTCCAGATGACTTTGCCAAAATGCAGCAGAACC
Source organism: Odontophorus gujanensis (assembly GCA_013399175.1). Classification (NCBI taxonomy): domain Eukaryota; kingdom Metazoa; phylum Chordata; class Aves; order Galliformes; family Odontophoridae; genus Odontophorus; species Odontophorus gujanensis. The sequence goes on from VXAB01009629.1 coordinate 1,606,414, forward strand.
ATCCAATTTGTTGAAATTCTGTGTATTTCTGCCACATCTCATGTCTTGAAGGTAAATTATAATGTTCCCTCACAAATCTGTTCATTCCATTGTTTGGGAATCCAGCCAAGGCAAAGTAAATATCTTTTCCTTATTTCTGTTTAGAGTCTCAAAATTTTGTTCACACATTAGCTCATCCATTTTCTGGGTCATTTTCATTTTTACTAGTTTGTGTCCACTTATTTTGCTGGTACTGGACACTACTGGTTGTCAATTAAGTGCTGGCTAATTGTATTGATTAAACATTCCAAGTCCTTAAAGCACCTTACCCACCTTCATTTTGGTAGTGTGTTGTGAGTCGATAAGCATCAGAAGTCAACATTTATCACTAATAACAGTTAGTGAATGTTTCACAATACTTTCCTATTCTTGTTTTGTAAAAGTAAAAAAGTATGAATTCTTTCAATCATCATTGTACCTATCATGAAAGTCCTTTTTTTGGCACTAAAATCCCATCTTCCTTGAACAGCAATAGAAGGACATTAATAATGAAGGTAACTGTGATAATCACATGATTCTTCTCAGCTTCATATTTCAAAGAGCTCAGCCTCACTTAAGCAACAGTTTACTGCATTCTCCATGAACTGACCCTACAATAACACTAGATATTAATAGACCAGACCATGAAGCAGCAAGTCCTGGGAAGAAATACACATCTTGTTCAGTTATTCTAGCTTTGAGGGCGCAGCAAAATTCTGCCAGAAGAACAGGCAGATAACTGAGAGCATTTTACATTATACATAGTTAAAACAGTCTGCAGTACTTAACCATGCACTCAAATAGAAATCTATATGCTAAGCTAAGAAGCACTCTGATAGAAGGCATTTTTTTCCCAGATCTTAAGCAACTAGTGTCACGAGCACATGACGGTTAACAATCCTTTCTGTTTATAGGTCCTAAAAGTAGAAGCTGGAACACATTTCTCCTGCGATAATCAAAGAAAGTGTGATGTACATGAAAGAGTATGGCACAGCAGGTCTAGACCTTGTGACAAAGTTCTGTATGACATAGAAGTGTGATTTTCTTCAATTTTTTGAAAGTTGTATTTCAAATCGATTGTGCTGGGTATGACACAACTATATGTGTTTACTGGGGAAGGAAGGTACTAATTTCATTCAATATAATTCTATACAGGAGATATATTTGGTCAGTTTATTCTGATGATGCTGGTAACTTGAATTAAAACTGCAATTTTAGAAGTGGTTTAGTAAGTACTTATGATGGGAGAGCTATTATCAAAGGAAGACTTCAGAGAGAATCTCAGGAAAAAACTTCCAGATAGTGAGATATATTAGTCTGAGGACTAGGTATTAGGTGGAAATTGCATTGTCTGAAATTTTTAAAAATAGTCTCCACAAAATGTAAGTGAACCTGTAGTTGCAATGATCTTGCAATGATCAGAAGACTAACTTATTCTGTAGCACTTATACTCGTTTACTGCTTCGTGTATCATTCTCACCACTTGTTCAGAGTCTGTCCTGACCAGGTGTACTCAAGCAGCTACAAAGTTCAAACATGGTGTCTCTCAGCTGCAACACCATATTAAACACTTCCACTGTTAAATTCACAACTGGCAATGGCTTAAATGGCAAAATCCTATACCTACACTCAAAACATCATATCTACTTCACTTGAGAAAATAAAGGGGTCTGAAATATTCTCTCCCTCATTAAATTCAATTCACATAGAAAAAAAAGAAAAAAAGAAAAGAAAACCTTGTATGCATTTTTTGTTAGGGTGAAATAAGCAAATATTGTGTAGCAAGAACACATGTAGCTTGTACCACTATATCCCATAATGAATAAGGTAGTACAAAAATGTGGGACAACTTATTTGCTTGTCTATTTTCCAATTGTATAAAAACTGAAAATGATACCAAACTGGTTTTGAAGTTCAGGAAGAAAATGGAAAAAAAAAAAAAAAAAAAAAAAAAAAAAGAAAAAAAGGAATAACAATATGAAACATCTAGACGATCCTGGAAAATAGAACCAAAATCAGGTGGTGTGGGTAGTTAGTATTCACTGTTTCACCTATACCTGACCTAAAATGCAATGTATTAGACAACGATTTATGATAGCGAATTATTCAGTGCTCTCAAGAATATGGGCAATGCAAAGATTAACTGCACCTTTTAAATTTACAACATACTTTAAGGAAAAATTAAGGTCATGCACTTACAGACAGACTCCTGTTAAGACACAAGAACTTTCTGCAGTTTTGCTGCTGTAAGAATGAATCACAAGGTATTTATGATATATATAATGAATATATAGATATAATGAATATCAAGGTATTTTAACACTACTTAAACTAACCTTCAAACACAATACAGGAATCTAATAGCTTGACTTACGCATATTCTGGTAACTAATCCAAAAAGCTTGTGGTTGTACAGATGCTATCATATAGTGGTGCCATCGGTTGGATCTCCTGAATGGATTTTGCTGTCAGTCTGAACAAAATTATGGAACAACTACTTTGTAATGAGGTGGCTATTCACTTATTTAGTGAATTGTAATTCTTCCTGTATGAATTGGCAACAGAAAAACGAGCATGATGTTCACTTACTGCAGTGGGAGAAAATTGGCCATCTCACAACCTGTTTGGCTTCCAAACTAGACTGCCTAAACTGTCCCAGAGCACCTAGGCAGTGCTCTTGAATAAAATCAGGCTATTGCTAAACACACAGTGTTTGAAAAAAGTCAAAACAGAAATATCTCTCTATGAATTATCTAAAATTTAAAAATGGAAAACAGGCATATGTTCACTGGTTTTTAATGCCAATTTCCACACTCACACATTAGTTGAGGTAATTGAGATCAATCCTCTCCTGCACCTGAGAGAGAAAGGAGATGCTGAGTAATTGGTTGCATTTTTGAGCCAGACAAACCCTAGCCAGAGTTAGAATTACATCCAAGCAGCTTTACCTTCCCCTGATGACTTGCACGCCTTAATGGACCTTGCACCAGTGCAGTGGGCTCAGACTCCTCTTTGCAGAACGGAATGAGGACATGGAACCTGTGAGCTTGCCCTTGAGCAGAAATGTTTCTCTAAAGGAGATCTCTTCTATTAACTATGGCCTCTCTATACTGCAAGTGGCTATCTCAGCCTATATTACTGCCAGTGCTATACTCCTGCACGCTGTTCATTGCATTTGAACATGGGCGAAAAAAACCACTTTGTTCTGCCTCTGTGCTCCACCTCCTAGCTATCTCCCAACAATGATGTTCATAGTAGCATGCTTTGGTTAACATGTTGCATTCAATCCACTGGATTACTCTGGGAACAAAATGGGGTTACTCGCAAAACTTCCTCCCTTCCTGTGCCCTGCAGCAACACGTGGGGTGGACTGCAGCCTTTGAAGGAGCGGTTATGACACTGGGAGACTGCAGAAATTCAAACATGAATTTCTCATTCCAAAGTCCTGGTATAGTCTGTGTACTGGAATTAGTATGGTGATATTATTCGTTGTGTTTTTAATTCAAACTGTTTGTACCTGGACAGTTTTGAGTAACATTTTTGATGAGACCTGCTGAGGTGCTACTATGAGAGCCTATTTAGCAGGATGACACCTTGTTTGTATCCCACATAGGAAATGAGCATCTAAAACTTAGAATTAAACATTGTAACTTCTGTAGAAACCTCAAGGAATTGGAAAATCAATATGCCTGAGTTCTCACCAGAAAGATTGTCATGCAAAGGGAGCACCTTGTGTGTTTGCTTGAATGACACTGAACACATACCAAAAATCACTTGGTTGAGGAAGGGTGGTCTATCAGAAATCTCTGTGTACAGATGGAAGTGTATTATACCCCATTCCCTAGTCTTTCTGACCTATCTTCATTACTTTACATACCAAGGAAGAAATTGCTACTCCTATGATTTGTACATGAATTTGCATGCTCACACTGCACCAGCTGAAGCACTGAGCAGTTTCATAGGGATAAGAACTGTTAATAGCTAAAATCCTGGCAAACGTTAAAGCTACCTTAGGACTAAATCTTGTTCCTGCTGAAGTTAATTCATCCAGTCCTCACCCTTACTGCCAGGGCATACAGGAAGGGCAGCTAGAATGAGTATCATATAGAAATTTGCTTCAGAGATGACACACCTGTGCAGCCCATTTTGCTGTGGTCCCATGTTGAGCAAGGAGAGGCAAGGAGGACTGGGCCATGTTGTACAGATCTTCCTGTTCCTTCTTCTCACAACCATGAGATGAGCTGTTTTTTCACACTTGAGGTATAAAAATTTGAGCTTTCTGAAGGTTCTTCCAGAAAAAATTCCACACCACACCTACTCTAAAATATGATCTGAGCCAGCTTTTCCACCACAATCAAGCATGGCTATACCTGCCACTCTAAACAGGTTTCCACCTCGGGGACTAGATTTGATTTAAATGCCCCAAAGAAATTTCCTTAATAGAAAGCAATGGTGTGTTTATTAATCAAAGAACATAGATGATAGAACTTGAGTTAAAACTTTGCAAAATCATGTGAAAGGCTTCACATGCATGTCACCTTCCCTACATTTGATCTTTCCCTTCATCTATCCCTTAATGAATGGTACAATAAACAAGGGTTATTTCATTCCTACAGTTAATGTCTACTTTGTCTTTCTGCTTTCTCCTTTCTTCTTTCTCATGCACTGTTCACTATCCCTAGGCTGTTTCTTTTGTGTTTGTACCTAAAGTCCCTGGAGGCTGTAAATCTCCACATGAACATCACCAAACTGGTTTTCACAGCACTTTCCAAGGGAGGAGGTGGAGATGGTTTTCAAGTAGTGTTTCTAGGATTCACCTCCAAGCTAATTTCTGCTTTGGGAAACAATACTTACAAGCTTGCTGAGCTCCCTGCATAGCTATATGTGCAGCATTCGTGGATGTAATGGGCAAGTACCATAAGACAGAAGACTGCCAGGAGCAGGAAATATCTGTGTTGCTTACACCAGATGCCAATGTCTTGATGGCAGAAAGCCGGAACAGCTGCAGCTGCTTTCCAGAGAGGAACTGGATGCTCAACACAGCAGCCACTGTCCCCTCCAAAAGTTGCTGTCTTCATCCCATTCACATCTCTGGAAAGAAATTCAGCAGTTTTGCCTTTAACTGCTTCCTCCTGCACAAGAGCTCTCCAACCACAGCCAGCTCTCATCTACTCATCATTGGGGTAGAAATACTCAATTGTCTTTCTTGGATAATGCATACACAGAAGTCCACTTAGGTCAGGGTTGCATCAGAAAATTTGTAACAGACTCTCCCACGTAAGTATGGATTATTGCCCCCTCACCCATTAGTCCTTGAGACCCAGTGTTTACTTCTAGGTAACATCAAGCTATCAATTTATTTTTCATGCACTAATCTCCCAAGAAGAATCCTTAACAAACAGAGCAACTCTTTGTTTTTAATGTAAATGAATGCAAAACTCACTTTTGCCAGACGTGTAGCCAAATGCCTAGATAGGACCAAGTATTAAAAAAAAAATAACAAAAAAAAGAACCAAAAAACCTAATACATCAGGGAATCACTGCTTCTGTTTGCCTGAGCATGAGTATTTGAAGAGAATTTATAAACTCGCATTACTTAAAAATTTTCTACCGAAGCCTTATCAAGGGCATGTGGAAATAGAAACACTGGTCTGACAGTGCCCAAGAATGACTGGCAAGAGGCCTAACTCATTATTTTATCAAGGATCTGGCATTCAATCAATAGGAAATTATCTGTGCTGTATTGACATAAATCATAATTGGTTTCCCATGAAAGCTATGCCAAATCCTCAGCAGAATGAGTTACTGTAGGCTTTATGCCAGTTTTCTTTCTTATCAGTGCAGCTCAAATCCTTCTTTGAATGCAGTTAAACAGCAGTATCCCCAGAAGAGCAATCTCTTGGGAATGCAAGATCTGACATACCTAACAATGTATTCTGCATCTAACCACAGATAATAGCTGATATCTCCAACATCAGGATGAAAATGCACCCATTCAGTTATGTTTTATGATTATAAGAAAACAGATTTAAAGATGCTATTCTTCTCTAAGTAGGAAATGGGACTGCATCTCTTTTTCACACTCTGCAGATTTTATAAACATCTGCATATGTACATTGCCTACCTATCAATATAGCACTGCAATCTTGTACTAAATACATTGGCCAAGAATTGATCTCTTATTGGGTTACTTTCTCTTAGATCATAATGGAGCACCGCAAAGCAGCATTTTTATTTGTACCCTGTATCTCAGCTGGCAGGTTCATCCACAGGTTCAAGAGTTACTGAATGCCATGGTATCAAACTGGCTTTTCAAATGTTTCTACTCATACTTTTCCTATCAGATGAGCAAGCATCTGAGGAGAAATGGCACAAAAAGTAAGTCAGCTTTGCCTTTGAACGTTAGTTGCCTTGCTCACAATCAGCTGAGAGATGGAGATTGCCTGGCTAATGCAAGGAGTGCCAGCAGAATTTTTAAAATTTCACTGCTTCTGTGTTGTTCAGTGCTGATGGGGGTGACACCAGCCTCTCATTCCCCAGAACTTTGCTTTCTTCCATTGGAAAGACCAGAAAACCTGTGCAGCTCTGGTGATTCTCTATACTGGAACAGAGAGAAATAGGATAGGAGAGAAAAAGAAGGAAAAAGTCATAAGAAGGGAAAATGATGGGCATAGGAAAGTTTCATATTCACAACTTCTCCATGTGCAGGAAATGTTTTTACATCATGCCGCAGTCAACAACCCAACTGCAGTAATGCAATCTGCTTTCTGACTTTCAAGACCAAGTCACAGAATCTGGAGCAGATCTTGCCTCGCAGGGCTGCTGCTGAATGGCATAACTGAGCTGCTTGTGCCAGATTAAAAGAAAAGCAGCTCCACTGAGTTCATTGAAATTAAGCTAAACTCAGACTAATGCAATAGTAACACTGCAGTGAATCTCTCCTCCTGTTTTCTTTCTTTCCTTTGTTTTGGTATTTAGTATATTTTCTCATGCTTTGAGCACTATCCTACCCATCCTACTCTGAAATTCTTCATAGATTAATAATTCTTGAACTAGACAAACTGGCAAACTGACTTTTAGGAACTCTATGTCTTTTTCTTTCTTCTCTTCTCTTTCTTGTCTATTTTTTTTTTTTTGTCTTTTCTTAACAAGCTGTTCTGAGTGGAATAACACATTCCAGGATGTACTACCGTCAGCCAAAATAAGCATACTTTGTATCTGTTCAGGCATGAGGCATACATCTTAGATGCACTTATATTAACTCGCTAACCAGCCCAGACCCAAGACTTAAAAATGGCCTGTAATTTCTTGGCACTTGAATAATGGACTTAAAACAACATCATAAGCTAACAGTTTGTTGATTAAAAACTAGCCAAGTAAAGCACATACATGTGTAAGTGCTTGATTTAAATGATTGTTCACACACAGGTTAAATGAAAATATACACATTTCTGCAGCGTAGCGATTTACTACACACACTGAGACAACACTAAGAACTTTTTTCCCATTTTTAGAAATACTGCACTTAATAAAGGCCTGTATAATACACCTAGAGGAAACTACTACTTGGCTTTTTATATACCTTTCTGCCGCAGGTTCGTTGCTATTAATCACTAGGGACAATTCCTCCAGTATACCAGTGTCTTCTTCACTTCATCTATGGAAGCATGCAATGGCAGAAGTCGTTGTTCAAAGTTTTGAAGTATAAGAATCAGTTCAAAAACTGGGGGTCTTTTGTTTTGGTCCTCCTATCTATTGAACATTATTACTAGTGTACTGGCGCACCTTTCCAGTACTGCTTTCGAGAGCTTCCAACATACATCGGGTGTACTCCATACTCTCTCAGGATCATGGTCCTGGCGTGGATCATTAGGAACAAACATGGGACCATACAGCATTCCCACCACAGCTGTTTCTCTCAAATATTGGATGCCTTTCTCCTCAGTATCCCACCTTCTCATCTCAGGTTCCACATTGTCTTTGTAACGATGTCTCTCCTTTACAGCTTCTAACATTCGCTCCCAGAGGGTGGTGACTCCGTTCAGACATCTACTAATCCTTTGTTGATGACTGGGTCTTGGGCAATGCTTCCCAGTTGGTAAGCTTTGTTACCATATAGGGACACACTGCTGGCACTGTTGTCCCTACACCGCAGCAACCAGGTGACAACAGGTTCATCTGAGCACCATACAAACTCCTTTCTTGAGCCTTGGATTTCAGTCATCTTCAGGGGTTGATGAATAGTGGTAACAGTGACTTCTTCATCATCACTGTCCTCTCCATGTCTCTCACTTTTCTTAGTTGCCTTTTTAGGTGGTGGTGGTTTCAAGGAGGGCCCCTCGCCTGGATCTCCCTCTTCTTTCTCTGCTGCTTCTTCTTTCCATTCTAGACGTGAGGACACGTTTCCATTTCTCGCCTTCCACAGGGGCAACTGACATTGACACTAGTGCTTCATGTGGTTGGTCAGGCTTGACTTGGAGGTTTCCCTTTTGCTTTGGACCTCAGTTTGG
>VXAB01009630.1:1256-11256 GCA_013399175.1 Odontophorus gujanensis
GGAGCCGTCCGAGGGGCGGCGGGGAGCAGCGAGCCCCCAGCGCTGCGCCCGCGCCCGCTCTGCCGGGGTTGGGGAAGGGTGGGTGGGGGAGGACCGCGGAGCGGAGAGGCGGTGGGCGCTCTCTTGGCCGAATGAAATTGCCAGCGCTTCCTCGTTCAGTAAAAGTGTTTGAGCTATCGCGCTGTCAATGTCAAGTGTTTAAGGAGAAGCAAAAGCATGGGGTGTAAGATGTTGGCCCAGCACCCCCGTTCATCACGCACCGGGGATTTAAGCCTCGCTTTTCGCTCTTGGTAACATCTCGGCTCTCAGCATGGGCACATCGCGGCAGGGAACCGCCGGAGCTGCCCCTCTCCGGCCGCGGTGCCGCGGTACCGCTAGCGGAGGGAGGACGGAGGGAGCGGCCCCGCGGGCAGGAGCAGGCGGTGGGAGGGAAGACGTACTCCCTTATCCGCCTTCCTGGGTCACGGCATGGCAGGCAGCATGCTGGATGGTGGCAGAAGGAGATGCCTTTCTTCCAGCTGCCTGTTTTTGCTTTCCTTTCAGCAAGGCCCAAAGGCCTCCGGCTGGCAGCCCTCCTTCTTCCTGGATAGGGAACTCCTCTGGTCTTGGTTTCCATAGCTGAGGCTGTGCAGGCTGAGAAAAGACGTCCCCAGGAGCTGCAGAGGCTGAGTGGGGGATGTAATATATTCCCCTGTAGAGTTTTACATACTCCAGCTCTCGGCTGTAACTTCGGTTGGTTAGCACTTTCCCCATCAACATGGACGTGTATAATGTGAAGATGTAACAGACTCTAAATGCTTAAGTGCTTTGTTTCACAGCACATTTTCAGTAAAGGTCAAAATAAATTCATCTCCCTTCATGCAGCATTTGTGTTTGGCTTCCTGAGTCGTTTGCACAGGGATTGGGGCAGAAACACTGTGAAATGATTAAACGCACCTGTGAGTGGATGCTGGGCACCAGCTTCCCACAGCCTGGTTCTGTGAGGGGCTGAAGATGATGCTACGTGCATCACGCACCTCCATTTGACGTCTGATGTCAGTCCTCAACCAAATGACTCAACTCTTCCATGCCTCTGCTTCACTGGGGTTACGCAATGGGGATAACAGGTCTGATTTGGAATGAACTGGTATTTACTGAGTGTGAAGACGAGGGGGTGAAAGGGTTGCAGCTCTGAGTTAAAATAAAAATAAAAATCTGTAGTAATAGATTCACTCTGCTCAAGATCCTTTTGGGAACACTGCCTGTTCTCAGTCCTGTGGGGACACAGCGCAGGGCAAATCTCCTCTTCTTTATCATGGATATTTCAGCACCCCAAACCATACCCTATACTTAGCTCAACTTGCTTTCTATTCCTTCACATTTTGTTTCTCCTTTTCATCTTCTCCTCCAATGACCATTCCTCTTTTCATTTCTAATCTATGTGTCTTTCTTCTACTTTCCCCAATCCCACTCTTCATTATTCAGCAGCTAAGTACCTAATTTGGAAGAAAAGCCTCACTTACATACACAGGCTGGATATGTGTTGCTTGGATGTCAGGTAACAAACCTAGCTGATTCCAAGGGACAGCATAGCCGTACTACCAGCCTACACAGTGCTTGCATCCTGCACCCAGGAATCTTTGAATAAATGAAGAAAATGATGAGACCTCAGGAGTGATGCTCATTGCAGGATGCATAAAGGATATACAAGAATCTTGGTAGGTCAGATTTGTTTTTATTTTGGGAGTGAGGACACAAGGTTTTCATTTCTTTGAAGCAGTGTTTGGAAGTATCTTATTACATCTCCCTCCAACTTTTTTCTAGAAAACACATTTCTTAAAACAAAGCCTTAGGTATCACAGTCTGTAGGACAAGTCTTGAATCATTGCCACACTAGTGACCCTGAGATACTGAAGACTGATTTGGATCATCTGAGGTTCTGGATGCAATGATTCATATGTGAAATGCTGATCATTAATAGCCTATGTGGCCAGGAATGTGTTCGTGTCCTTGCTGGACCAGGATTCACCTTTCAGAAAGCTTATAGAAGAGTGGAGAGAAGCCCATAAAATAGTATGTAAAAATAAACTTCAAAAAAGACTTATTTCAGTTACAGCTGGGGAAGAGAGTCTAAAATCAGTAAAAGGTGCTTCCTCTTCCATGACATTTTTATTTCTAGGCTTTTAAAATATCATCCTGTGGCTACTGTATCATCTCTGGTTATTTATGTAAGCACAGTTCTAGCGAACTGTTAACAAGTAAACTCTTGTGCAGATTACCAAGAAGGTAAAGCTCATAGGAGCAATATAAATGTTTAGGAGGAAGTGTTATGCTGCTAAAATTTCATCATCTAAAGTTACAGTCATCTTCATCTCCAACAATACAGGAAGATGAGCCTCATAGATGCATGTATACAACCATTTGACACTCAACCAAAGCTTCTGGCAGGTTTTTTTGCTTTTGCTCTGCCCTGAAGGGCAGACTCAGGCTGCAGAGATGCTATGTGTGGAAGTACAGCCTGGAATGTGGTGCAGTGTGGATATACATACCACAGACATTCTGGTACAGTGCAATCTTCCCCACAGTTATTCTTCAATTTGGAGTCAAATTTGGAAACAGAGGACAGGGGATCCATGAAGAAAGGAAAGTCTTTCCCTGATGATTTGAGTAAGCTGCTTTAATACACCACACAGTTTCACATAGAAAGGACACTATAAACATGGCAAATTCTCGTAGTAGCAGACTACATGTACAAAACGCAGTGTGAGTTGTAAATATGTGTAGAATTAGATCCTTAGAAGACAATTACAACATAACTCCATAATGCACTCAAGTTATAACAAAGACTAAGATAAAGCAAATAAGCAGGTGAAGAAACTGCCAATTATCGTTTTCCCAAAAGCTATCAACCACCTGAACAGTTTTTTCTTCCACCTAATCCCCATAAAAATGTGATGAAAAAGGGCAAAGGTACTGTGAATGCGACATGCATCAAACCCAGCACTCAGGTTTTAACAGATCCATATTATGAAGCCAATGTCTTAAGGAGAAGATCCCTTTAAGTTGATGAATGCTTCATCTGTGTAAGCATTTCTTCTTCCACTGCCATGGAGCATCATTTCTTGTGATACCAAAGTTGAAGCAGAACTACATTACTTTCTTGTATTCCCACACTATGTATGTTAAAATAAGTACTTAAAATCTCTGCCAGATGTAAAATATATGTCTCCTTCAAACTAGAACTCTTACTCTTGCACGCAAATCTACTAGGTGATATGAGTGCCGCAACTAGTAAGAATGTGTATGGTATGAAAATGAAGAGCCTTGCCAAGTCTCTTCTGTCCATTCTTTCTAGTCGCGCATCTCACAACTGAAGAGAGACACGTGTTTTTAATGACCACATCCTGAGCTATTCTATAAACTATTCATAATATTTACAGACTGCTTTTATTATCAGTGAGCTCAAGTCTGCCTCCAGTTGCTTGACTGTTTTGGAAATACCCCCTCACGTGTGTTAGCCACAACATGGATGGGATTAAAAGAGACAGCTCCAATCACAACCACGAGATATCATATGATTTCATAACCTGTCTGCAGGAAACAGTGAAGCTCCCCTGCAAATGTTGGAGAAGAGTGGCCCATCAGGATAAGTCTATCTGGACATCTTTAAAAAAAATCTACTGTGCAGCAGAAACTAAAGGGTGAATTTACACTTAAACAAAGACATTTATCCCTAAGTTTCAAGTAGGCATATGCTACAGCTGAACAAATTAACCAGAAAAAACATAGAGATAGGTAATTGAAGATGTTGAAAACCAAAAGAAGGCTGGAGCTTGGATAGAAGAGGGTAGAAGATCATGAAAGAAGCCTGAGAAATCGGAGGAGCAAGAGATGAAGAGCTGATGAGGCTAGGAGCTACTTTGCATCATCCTGCAAACATCTTCCTAATTCCTTTCGATAGGCCAATATGCTGCGGTACTTTAGAGCTATTCAGAGTTGTTCAATGCAGCCACAGAGTGGGGAATCTGACCATTATATGTAACACGAAATATTTACATTGGATATGCTATATCTTCAAATCAGAAAAAAATATACAAGACTATTCTTTTGAATTTTTATTCCATTGTCTATGTAGCACATTTATAATATTCTCTTCCACCACACACATAGGCATACTTCATCCCAGCTCTCATAAATTATGTTAAACTTGAGCTACAGTTAAGATTATGTATTTGTAGAGCGTATGACTGATGCTGTAACTCAAAAATGAAGCTTATGAAAGTCCTGATAGCTCAGAATCTAACTGAAATTGAGGGGAAAAAAAAGGTTAAATATATTAGATTTTACTAATTCATATAAAACATTAACTTATTTGCTTATCTTTTTCCTGTTCTGGAAGAAAACAAAACACAACAAAAAATCAAGAGGCATTTAAAAACTCTACTTAGCATCAGAATATTTTTTGAGGCGTCAAGATAAGATAAAACATACATGTCATGACAATTGCAGATCTCATTCAGTGAAGTATTCCCCTCTCAAGTTTTATCAGCTAACTCATACCATGGTATTTACAATTCTGAGACTCTATTTGTACTACTATTTAATATTACAGAGTAGTTTTTACTTCTCAACAACAACAGTACAGGTAAACACCACAAGTCTCAATTCCAGAGATAGAGGAACTGAGATAATGTTCTGTAAGAGTATCTTGCAGAAGTATGATGGACTCAGGTTGATCTTTGCACCTCTGCAGCTTCTTCCTACGTGTCTGAAGATGGTTTGAAAGGAACTTGTTAATGCTTACCAAAGGACGTAACTCTGCCTGACCCTGAGTCCCAGAGAGTGTAACAGGCATTCCAAGATATCTTTGTTGGGTGTGCCTTGCAAGCTTGAAGGGAATGATATTGGAATATCATTATTTGGAAAGGATCCACAAAGATCACTAAGTCCAACTCCTGGCTCCATGGGGGAACATACAAAATAATAATCCTATGTCTGAGCGGGTTGCCCATATGCTCCTTGAACTCCAGCAGCTCAGTGCCGTGCCATGCCCTGCCCGGGCAGCCTGTTCCATGCCCACCGCTCTGTGGTGCAGACCCCGTCCCTAACCCTCAGCTGACCCTCCGCTGACACAGCTCCATGTGTTCCCTCAGGCACCGCTGCTGTCACAGAGAACACAACTCAGTGCTGCCTTCTGCTCCCTGTGAGAGCTGCAGGCTTATCTTGTGTCACCCCAATTGCATTCAGAGCTGGAGGTGAGACCGCACAGCACAGAGCACAGTGGCACAACTCCTCCCCTCTCCCGCTGTCAGAGCTGGGCCTGGTGCGCCCCAGGGTAAGGTTGACTCTTTGGGCTGCCATCACTGACTCACATTCAGTTTGGTGTCAACCAGACACCCCAGATCAGAAGGTCACTACAATGATAACTCAGGAGTGCAAAGATTCTGTAGAAGTGGGGACGGGAGAGACCTTCAGTAAGTTGTGGCAGTTCTGATTTACATTTGTAACCTGGGGTTTTAAGTCAGGGGAAAGAAATCTCCTGTAGCTAGAGTCAGCAAGGAACTAGTTTGGGAGGATGCAAAACAGTCTAAGATGTAGAAATCATTTGGAACTGGAGGAGGCAGAATGACTGCCTTTTTAGGTTTATCTCTTTGCATACATCTACGTAGGGGTAGTGTTTGCCAGTCTCTCGTGTCACAGTGAAATAAGACCTGTCAGAGGTAAGTACCACACATTCAGCTGCCTCTCACTGTGCTCTCTAACCATTCTCCAAGTTACCATGGGTAGAAGAGAGAATGAAATAGTTGCATTTCCAAAGACTTCCTATCTTGCTGTTCTTGACACTAGAAAAGTGCTCTGCTGTGCAACCTGGACTAGGGAGCCTGCTTTGGCATGGGGGTTGGACTTGATGATTTCTAGAGGTCTCTTCCAACTCCTACCATTTTGTGATTCTGTGACTCTGTGAGTGCAAAGGAGAGCAAGAGACGGTTGTTCAGCTTTCCATTATAGGGGCAGAGGAAACAGAAGGACTCAGCAGCGTCTTCCCCCCATGTCTCTCTGAGTTCTTTCCTTTCTTGCCTGCCAGAGAATGTGGAGCCCCCAGAGTCCTGGTGAAGTGGGGAGAGCGTGCAGCTCCCCACATCCTGGCAGGATAAGCAACTTCCACAGACATAGCAAGACAAAGAGCACCTGGGCTATGAAACGCTCTTGGTTTCCAGTGTCATGTCTGGGCAATACCTCATGTTTGTGTATTAAATATAGAAAATAAATGGCGGTGCAGGAACAAAGGACTATTTTCCTCACTGAAGTTTTTGGCCATGAATGTTTGGATATATGATCAATCGGCCTAAATGAACTATATCCCTTGGTTTCTCCTCCAGACGCCTAAGTGGTGGCAGCTCCACCCACCTTCATTTGCGTGCTGTGTGGCTCCTTCCCTGGAAGGGAATTAATGGACATTGCTTGATGCCCAGCATTTCTGAAAAATCAGTAAAATCAGTCTTCACTGTGGACACTGCAGCCAAACTTTATTAAACAACTATTTTGAACACATTAGTGCTGGGTTTTATTCAGATTTATTAACATGATGACAAGAATATCTAAGCTATGGAAAAAATAAGAGTTCCATCTCTCAATTGGCTTGATTCATTTTCCTGTAGTACCTCTTGCAGTCCATCTGCTGAATGATGAAGCCAAAATGTTTTAGAATTATGTTTTCATAGGGAATTCTCTGTTAATTAGTTATTTCTCTCTGCCATGTGTAGCAACTGATGAAATCAGCTACTGTAATTTCATGAAAAGCAATGCTGGACTGTTTGTTTGTATCAACACAAACACTTTTTTACACACAGCACTCCAGTGGTACACAAGTGGTCCAGATAACATCTACTTTTAATATAATAAGGACAAACAGCTACTGTAGCATCACAATTTATTTTCTTGTGTCTAAAAACATGGTCCTACACTAAATGTTCCAGAAAGATTTTATGTACTCAAATTCATTTTTACATACATTTTAATACATTTTACAGAGTAGAGCACAGCATACTAAAGTTACTGCTAAGATTTTTTTTTCTAGAATAAAATAGTCTGCTCTACAGCTGTATTTAATAGGCTCGAGTGTCTTCTAGTGTCATTTGCTATTTCAACTTCATTTAGTGAGGACATGGCACTGCCACACTATGAAAACTCTGTTCTATAATTGCAAATGAAGTATTTAAACCTTCTTACCTTTTAAGACCAGAGAATACTCTCCTTACCTAAAGATTGAATTGTTTCCATGGAGCTTTGCTACGTAGGGAGAACACAGAATACCATCTTCTGTACATTCCATTGTTGTGCTTTTTTATTTTTTTAATGCCCAGTTCTTAAACAGTGCTTTCCATCTACACACCCTGTTCGACACGACCTTCACTGACTACAGGAGAACTAAGCACTGCCTTCTACTGGAGTAAGATCATTGCGCTTGACTGATCTCACCAGAATGAGCCATGGGTTGAGGGTACACTGTCACTGAAACTCACATGTTTGATACAGAAGAAGGGAGAGAATAAGTCAAAGGACTGAAAACTTAAAGAAGCTTGTGAAAGAAACATAAGAATGATCTTAAAGACAGATCTACTGCTGCATCTTCATTCAGATTCTCACTTAGGAAAAGTTAAGATAAAGACTCCAACTGAAGTACACTTTTTCAGGAAAAGGGGAGAGTACTGAGAATCTTAAAGACAGATCTACTGCTGCATCTTCATTCAGATTCTCACTTAGGAAAAGTTAAGATAAAGACTCCAACTGAAGTACACTTTTTCAGGAAAAGGGGAGAGTACTGAGAATCTTAAAGACAGATCTACTGCTGCATCTTCATTCAGATTCTCACTTAGGAAAAGTTAAGATAAAGACTCCAACTGAAGTACACTTTTTCAGGAAAAGGGGAGAGTACTGAGAATCTCTTGCTTTTGGTACTCCTTCCCAGAGAGGTGAAAGGTAGCAAGCTGACACAGCTCCAGGACCCTTAGGTTGTGGGCTTTAATGATGCTATCCTACAGCCTGTTGTGTGAAGAAATTCTCCCTCAGACCATATATCCTCCTAAGTCTATTGGTGAGCACATATGATGAAAGATGTGTTATATCAGAATAGGAATCAACAGGATTATATTGAAAATAACGGACTAATGGTGCATAGCACAATTTGTGCAACTAGTGATTACCTGTTTTGGAAAGAAAACACATTAGAGCTTCAACATAAAAAGAATCTAAATATACCACTTCCATTGCTTTCAAGATTCCCTCTGTAAATCTTCACAAAGATGGGCTAAAAATGCTATGTTAATAATAATAATTTAAAAAGTTTAAAACATTGAAAATATTTAATATAGCATTTGAGGTTGATATGAGATGTACGGAAGAGGAAAAGAAATGCAGCATTTGCCTCAGAGAAAACACTGATGTATTTTACAAGGGTTGAATTCAAGAGCCATCATTTAGTGTGTCCAATACAGCAGCAGATGAAGAAGATTTCTCACAGTTCCTCAGAACTGCTGAGGAAAAGCTTGGGGTTAAGAAAAACCCAATGAGACTGAGAATCCTGATACAGGAGTGGCAAAGTCAGGAGTGTGAAGAAACATGGGGCAGTAGCATGGTAACTTAAAAATGGATTCTTTTAATATTTTAGTAGCTTTCCTCTTCCTGTATTTTACTTTAAGATTTCTAGTGTCATGTCCTGGCCTGTGAATTAGAAATATAATTACCTGATACATATATGTGCATAGAATCCACAAAGCAGACTTCTTAAAGAAGTAATTCTAATTCTGTAACACTCTTCATGTCAAACATCAGCTGAGATAACGGAGATGTGCAAAGTAATCTATGGTGATTCCATTGGGCTTGTCCTCTGACATTTCTTCTTTTCCCTCTTTATGTATAGGGAAGATATTTCTGCCTGATTTCATTCTGAAATTAGCAGAAAGCTTACAATGTTTTTTTCCTGCCATTGCTGGACAGTTTGTTTTAGAGTCTATGTCTAGTGAGACGTAATGCTGTGAGGTTTTGGACATCAATTAGAAGGGCAGAATCAAATCAACCTTGCCTTGCTCCAAAATGTCATTGCAGTTAAATGCAAGCAAATGAAAACAGTAGACAGTGTTAAAAAAAGCACTACTCCCTGTTTGTTAAGCTGTGAAACTCCTTCTTATTTTGTGATTTTAGTCTTTTTTTTAATTAAAAACTGTTTCTCATAGTATTTTGTGTAATTTAAGATCTAGATCTCTGAAGCAAGAAGAAGAACAAATTTTGAAAGAAAGATGTGTGTTTCAGGACTTCTGTAAATGTGAAGAAGCAAACTACAGGCAGAAACAAAATGTCTTCCCCATTCACAGTGTTCCCACCAGGTTGTTTCTCTTTAGTGACAGGGCTATGCTCTGTTTTTTGAGTCTTATGTTCTTCTCCTGAAGAGCAGAGCTACACAAATTAAATTTTTATACTTGTCACAGCTCATCCACTAACAAGCCATAGTTTTGTCTGAGCTGTTCAGCAAGCAGCCTTTTGAGACATCATTGGTAGAGATTTTTGAGGAGCTACTTGGCTGTCATTAGTTCTTGAGTGCTGATACCGTGTGGTGTGCCTTTGAAGGGTGTAGCCAGTTGCACAGGCTGGTTTTGCTCTCCTGTTGGGTAAGCATGTAAGTGCCTATGGTGTGGTTGCTTCCATGCATAAATTAGTGTACTGGCCACTGTGAATCAGGAAACTGCAGATTTCTTTTCACGAAAATTCAAGTAGGTGAAACTGAATTACAAAAATGATTTAGAAATTCAAAGCACTACATTTAAAAATACAAGAGAATATTCAACAACTCCCTCTGCCCATCCATCAGTTTATCAAGTAGAGATGATGGGTGAATTTTGTACCAGTTTTAGAAAAAGTAGTAATTTTCAAACTTTGAATAAAGTCCTTAATGAATACCTGTATACGAAGCATAGCAGGGGGGTTGGAACTAGATGATCTTGAAGATCCCTTCTTACCCAAACTG
>VXAB01009630.1:16256-28284 GCA_013399175.1 Odontophorus gujanensis
AAGTGTCTTTCAATCCAAATAATCAGTGAAAATGGGTTTAATGATTGTTTTTTTGCCCCTTATTTGCAACAGACTCCAGGGCGGCTAGAATTCTTCCTAAATCCAACTTTCTCACTAAGGTACCCCTTTTTAGTATAGTCAAGGTATATTTTGACTCTGTAGTTGTTGAGCAGCTTTAGATAATGACGTTATATAAGATGCTTTGGGCATGCTCTGGTGTTTATGCTTGTTGGATTAAAAATGATTTAAGCTATGCATATACCAGTGTCACATTCAGACTCAGAGGTGGGACTGATCCCCTAATTCTGGTAGCAGTCCTCAAACTCCTCAGATTCTCAACTGGAAGGCTATAGCTAAAGTGACTGTATGAAGCTCAGCCAGCACACAACATAGATGGATAATTGGCATCATAAGACTTTTCAGCTGGAAGCTGCCCATCTCCATCACAGCTGTGGGCGCCAGCACAAAAAGAAAATCTAAGGCAGGGGAGTGAGGAGGAGAAGGCAGAGAAAGTAGGGCTTGAAAGAGCTGGTTGGAGATGAGAAAGCCCAATAATAACAGATGGGGGCTACGAAACACCCTCCATCACTTTTATAATAAAATCTAAACAAGCACATTTGATTTAAACAAAGCAAAACAAAACACTATACTGTTGCTGTCTTTTGAAAATTGAGACAACTGCACTGTTTTGCATTAAAAGATGTTATCAGTCCAAAAGAGCAAGTATGGTCTTATACAACTAATATCTACTAAAATGCACCTGACTGCATTGGAAATGTTGCAGTAGATTGGTATAGCAGAGAATAATGAACCGCTGCACCCCATTGAAATGTAATTACACAGCACTCTTGTTCTTAAACCTATAAGGTGAAAGAAAGATGAATAGTGAAAGTAAAAATCGCTGACCCTTCAAAGTTTAATTTACGTTATGCATTCCCTCGCCCTTCTGATAGGTTTTAGAAAGGTCATAATTTAGGGTATTTTGCAGTTGATAAATGATCTGTATGTTTGTATTCACACGCACCGATTGATTTGTTATAGCCAAAATATTGTTTCTATAACAACCTGCAGGTCCTTAACTAGGCAAACAGCAGATGAACAGGAATCCAAGTGGGAGGTGAAGCGAAATCCGATCCTGCTCAGAGGTCGAGGAGCAGGAGAAGGATGATGAGGAGGAGGAAGGAAAGGTGGAGGAAGTAATTCAGTGGGAGCAGGGCAGAGAGCGGAAGTGAACGGGATGGCAGCAAGTTCCTCGCGCTCTCCATGCCGTCTTTTGCTTCTACTGCTCTCCCTCTCCTGGGGTTCCTGGGTGCCCAAGGCCTGGCGTCTGCTGGCCTTGCAGCTTGGATTGCTCCCAGGGTGCAGAGGGCTGCTGGGGCAATTTTCCCGCCTTTCCAGCCTTGGATGAGGCTCCCGTTTCCGGGCCCAGTTGATGCATTATGCATCAGGGCTGCCTGCAACTGACAGCCCCTCAGCCAGCGTCTACTTGAAAAGCAATGGTGCTAATCAAAGTCGACACATTTGAATGTCCAGACACACACACAGAGAAATTTACTAATCAAAAAGTGTATTTCCTAGGGCTGTCTCCAGAGAAATCCGCAGGAAGAAATTGGAATAATTTATTAGCTTACAAGTTTTCGTTGACAGTTAGCCCAAGGCTATTTATCTCTGTAATAGAGAACGTCTCCAATGTGGCAAAATTGACCAAATCAAACAGCTTTGATCAGAAAATGAATCTGGCAAGGCTGTCTGTCTGTGGATCCCAAGGGAAAGGTGGGAAACAAACAAAAAGATTTAACAAGTGGTCAATAGGAGAAAGAGAGAATTTGCAGCCTGGAAAGTCAGAAGCCTGCAAAATCTTCACACACAAACACTGAAATGAATTACTGGAGAAATAAATTGTCTCACATCATAGCATTTAACACTACGCTTGTGCATAATTGCAGCTATGCAGCTCAGTGTGATTCTTGTATGAAGGTAATGATAAATAACTGCAGGAGGGCAAAAATGTCTTAGCTTCTCAATGGAGACTAAAATATGTAGGATGCTGTGCCTTCAACAGAGCTCTAGCACCTTCTCTGTGGTTTACACTTACCATCCTTTATTAATACCAGATTTGATACCAGACCCCCAATAGTCTGAAATATGCTGAAAGCACAAGAACGTGACAAACCTTGTTCTAGGGGAACAGGCATATGTTTCAGCTGCTTCCCTGCATAATCTAGATGTGCTTTTGACCATCTTCTTGTTGAACATTGAAGGATCTTTAAGTGTAAGATAATTCAAAAAAAAAAAAAAAGGACTTTCAGGGATAAAAGACAAACTTGCAACTGCATATATTTCTTTACAAAATAAACTGGGCTTGCCTTCCCTAAGAAGGAAAATATTTACCTATCAAAGATCATCTGACAACAGACAACATGGAAAATAAATTCTGGGATAGCAATTAAGAGCTTTTACTTTGCCACTACTCCTCTTTTTTTAATATTATTCAGTATTCATTATTTCTAGACATCCATAAGTAAAATGAGATAATAATAGCTAGAAATGAAAAACCTTTGCTTGTTTTGAATTAAACTGTTTTATGATCTTTATGTATAGATGTTTTAGATGCTTATAGCATTACTACAATATATTCTCAATGTTACTGCCTCACAGGCAACAAAATAGCAACAGGACCAATTCCTGATGCCCTTTTGTTAAGAATCACAGTTTTTATCCCGCAGTAAGCAATGAGTTTATTTATTTAGGTTCACAGGCTTTAAGCAGGAAAGGGTAGAAATAATGTTTCTCCCAGCCTCCATAATAAATTTTTATAGATAATGTGAAAGAAACAAAAGTGCAAGCACATCTTAAGCTAATAACAAAAGATCAGCAATTTTGCTTCGTTTATATTGGTGAATTGAATAAGCAACCTGCAAACAGAACCACACAAACAAGTTCAGATTGAAAGCACTCCGGATGGTAAACAGGCAGCCTAGTCAGATATCCAGCAGGAAACTAAAGGCGACAGGCTACCTTCTCACATCTTTCTAGGCCATTTGATGGGACTGTAAGTCCTCACACCTGATCTATATTGCTACTTGTGCTTAGAGAGATCAGTAGGGAATAGCCAGGGAATTTATTTATTTATCACTATTTGGAGGTGATAAATTTATCACTATTTGATGAGATGAGAGGCTAGCCTCTTGAATGTTGTTCAAGAGATTGAATTTTGAATGGTTTTGCATTGTTGGATGAAACCTCCTACACAAGCTATTTTTGTACGTTAAAAATGCAAGATATTGCACTGGAAACTCCAGATGTTCATAATTTGAAGACTATAAGCACCCATGTAAGGCATGCTTGGATACCACTGGGCTGAACCATTGCGTCCTCAATGAGTTCTTTGGCTCTCTAACAGCAAGGGGGACTTCTGCATTATTAGGAATCTGAGATTAATTTATATTTGCATTATTAATACAGAATCAAAGAGTCACAGGACAGTTTGGGTTGGTAGAGATCTTGAAGTTCACCCAGTTGCAACCTTCTGCCATGGACAAGGTTGCCAACCACCAGGTCAGGCTGCCCAGGGTTCCATCCAACCTGGCCTTGAATGCCTGCAGAGATGGGGCATCCACAGCTTCTCTGGCAGCCTGTTCCAGTAACTTATCACCCTCTGAGTAAAGATCTTCTTTCTAACATCTAAACTAAATCTCCCCTCTTTTAGTTTGAAGGCATTCCCCCTTGTCCTATCACTATCTATGATCATGACTATGACTCCATAACTATGAAAATGTTGATTCCCCCTCCTGTTTGTAAGCTCTCTTCAAATACTGGAAGGCAGTGAGGTCTTTCTTGAACCTTCACTTCTCCAGACTAAACAAGCCCAGCTGCTTCAATCTTTCCTCTTAGGAGAGGTGCTCCAGCCCTCTGATCATCTTCATGTTCCTTCTCAGGACACACTCCAACAGCACCACATCCCTGCTGTACTGGAGGCTCCAGGGCTGGGCGTGATGCTCCAGATAGGGTTTCATGAAGGCAGAGCAGAGGAACAATCACCTCCCTCTCCCTGCTGGCCATCCCTCTTCCCATGCAGACCAGGATACTGTTGGCATTCCAGGCTGTAAGAATACACTGCTGGCTTGCATCAAAAATTTTGTTCACCAGAGCCCTTAACTTCTTCACAGAACTGCTCTCAAGGAGGTCTTCTTCCAGTCTGTATACGTCTGGGATTGCCCTGACCCAGGTGCAACACATTGCACTTAATCTACTTGAACATTATTTAGTTCATGTGGGCGCCCTTCTCAAGCCTGTCCAACTCCATTTGGATGACACCCTTTCCTTTAGTTGTTTCAACTGCATTGCTCATCAGCAGACTTGCTGAGAGTACACTCAATCCCACTGTCCACACCATCTGCACTACTTATGGAGTAAATAAATACAGAAGTGGCTTAATTAGAACTTCTATGTAACTTGTCAAAAGTTAGCATTGTCATGTCTTAGTAATACAGAAAGGAGATGTAAATGGTAAAACCAAAGAGAGGCCATGTTTTCAGTCCCATCACCTGTAGTGGCTCATTGTCTTACACAGTGAATCTTTCAAAGGTTTCAGGGCCCATGTACCATGAGTGTCTGAACTGCTGAGTTTGTATCATTGCAACTGAAGTCAATATGCCCTTCAGACACACAACTGTTCCTGTCAGATCTTCCGTCTCAAGTTGTGAAACCTGAATTTGCAGATAATTTTAAAAGTATTCCCCTTTTTGACACTTTCCTTGCATTTCTCTTTCTGTAAAATTAAATAACACACTTCACCAAAGCCCTGGGTGCTACACACAAAAAGAATTGTATTTGTGTTTATACGACCAACTTGGAAAACAAGAGTTTTTCTTCAGGCTTCTGCACTACTTAAATCAAGGCCTTTAAGTGTTAAGCAGTGTTTTAAAAGTTGCAACTAAGGCAGTATAGATGCTCTCCATATTTATGTGATAGGATGGATGTACACTCTAAGGGAAAATGCAATAATATAGAAGATGTAATGCTGAACCTCAGTATGTCTCAAGATATTCTGAAAGCTCTACAATAAATCAAATACTGGTAAAAGACAGGGAAGGGATTCATTTGATTAGCTGCAGATGTCTGTCCCTTCTGAAGGAACAGGCTCATTTTAGGTTTGAGTCATCTTATCATAAAGCAATACTCTAAAACAGTCTGGATGAATTATGAGAAGAAATTGTGTTTATTTAAAGAGTTAAAGGTATCCAAGGGTAAATCTTGACAGTTATGCAAGTCCAGTTGAGTGGAAATCATTTACGCTTGGCTCAGTCCAGAGTCTACTGAAGGCAACTGGATTATCCTCAGTAGTTTTAGTGAGTAGTAACAGAATTTCCCTGTGTCTCCATTCCTACTTGGCTCTCTAAACCTATATCCACCATGGGAGTGGGAGGAATAAACTCTTGTAGCTGTAAAGTACATGCATATCTAGGAGGACTGGCTTTCTCAAGAACAAGGTATACATTTATGCTTGAAACTCCCTGATGTGCACTATTCATCACTTTGTTACAGTAATTTGGAGTTTCAAGGGAAAAAATCAGAGGCATACTCATGTAATGTGGGAAACCTGTTAAGTTTTATGCTGTTTTTATGCTGCATGACTGCAGAAAATTGTTTGTATATAGCCTTAGGCAAATGGTTTCCACCGCATGGTCCTGAGGAGTAGCTGAAGTCCCACACTTGTTCAAAACTCTGCTGATGGATACTTAAGGGTGGAGGGGAAAAGGGGAAGGGGAAGGGGAAGGGGAAGGGGAAAGGGAAGGGGAAAAGGAAAAGGAAAAGGGAAAGGAAGAGGAAAAGGAAAAGGAAAAGGAAAAGGAAAAGGAAAAGGAAAAGGAAAAGGAAAAGGAAAAGGAAAAGGAAAAAGCATCCCAGTGTATACAGAGTTAAGAAACTCTGGACTGGGGAGTGCAAGTCAGGAAAACCTGCTGGATTTCACCTCTTCTACATTTTTTCTCCCTCACAGAAACAACATCTCTTACATGATCTGGGTTGCAAGGATATTACTAAATGAGATGTTACAAAAGTCTACCTAAAAAAAAGATCATTTGTTCTCTGCCACTGTGGACGGCTGTGCCCAACTCAAAGTTAATGCAGTGCATTTCTTTATGTGCCTCTGCTAGAAGTGGTATGGTCAAGAGAGTAGTATAAGTTGCAAGGTACAGAACAACTTTGACCACATTTTCTTTCTTGTCATGCTAAAAATAAACATCACCAGACATCAGCCAAAATTTTCCCATTTGTATCTTGTTTTCCATGACATGATTTATGTGAATCCTCTTTCCTTTTCCTTTTTGGGCTGAAGAAAAGGGAGAGTTGTCTAGGAGTGAAGGTGTTGTCTTCTGCACAAAAAAAAAATGTTGCATTTTTTTAACCTGCCTGTGCAGAACTTGATGTTCCCTTAGTTTGCAGATGAATGTTTTCATGGCAGTGTAGTCTTTAGATTTCTTTTATTGTATTAATATTCTGCCCCTCCCTCCCCCAAAGTTATTAATCTTCATCAGGATGTCCTTGGTGCTTTGTCTCAGACTCTTCTGCACACCACAGTGTGCCTATAAGAACTTGGGCTGGATAATACTAACCTTAGAAAAATGGTTCTGTGCTCTGGAAGATGGTGGCATTGGTAGGGCTTGCCATGACATTTAGCTTGCTTTTATTATATTCCATTGATACTGTCTCTAGAAAGAACTTGTTTGTACTGGTTTTGAGGAAAGAACATTGGAATTTGTAACAATTTCTTCCATTCTGATTTTACGCAGCAAAATTTTCTAGATAATGTGATAAACCACAGCAAAAGCCTTAATGTATGTTTTGTTCTGATACACATAAATTGAAAGGCAATATACTGAGTACAGTATATTCCCTCTATGCAAAACAAAAATGGCATTGAAAAAGAACAACCTACACAATCTAATTCTGACAATTTTTGTATTGATTTCTAGCAAGGAGCCTTCAGATAAGGCTTTAGTCAAAAATACTGTGATTAAATACTGTTCCACTGCCAAACTTTCTAATGTAGGATTCCATATGCATATGGAAAGGGTTACTCCATGCATCCAAATTAAATTACCAGGAACCTTGAAGAACCAAAGTATTCAAGGTCTAGGTCACAATCTAAATCCCAGGAGTGTAGAGAAAACCTTAATACATCTCAGGTGCTCAGGCTTGACTACCCCTTCCAAATAACACCACCTCTGCTTTTATCACCCATTGTCCTCTATCAGGTCATGCAGCAAGGTCAAGTTGTCCTGACAGGGTAAGTGTGCTCACATGGTAAATATGTGTGTAATTTATTTTGATACTTCTTCATGTACATTATGTCATGTCAGAGTGATACTGAGGTAGACTGGGATTGGACATAGAGGATTTCTGAGGGAAAGTCTTAGAGTGACTTAGGAGTTCGTACAAAGCTTAATACAGACCTTGTTGACTAGTGGGACTTCAGAAAGTCTTCCTCCTTGTGGCGATCAGAGTTGTTTTCTTACTCTGAATACTTCTGAATACTTCTTTTTTGTCTTTCCCTTGTTACAGAGCCCAGGCCACTCCTAGATGTCCTAAGCAGGGTTTCCAGATATTTTTGAAATCACAGATTTTCAAAGATGCAGGGCCCAGCTCCCTATGCATCAATAGGATTTCCCAGCTGAAGGCCCTTCAGATTGAGATTTCCTTCCCTTCACAATTCACTAGAGTGTAAGTCTAACCTGCTCTTGGGCATGATACAAGACACAGACCCCATATAGGCTCCTGTCCTTCACAGAAGAGCACAGAGGGGAACAAATCAGGGCAAACCCATTTTTAATCCAATGGTATAGCTGATCCTTCATGTCTTTATCTTCTGGACACAGGACAGTGGGGAGGAACAAGCCTGTAGTGATGGACAGAACTTGAGTGCCTACAAGTATGAGAGATAGGACTTGTTGGGGGAGAATTTTCCTTCTTGTTCTTGCAGAAGGGTAATACATACACAGCAGGACAAGGGCACAGGTGTTCAGTGGATACTGTTCTTGTGTCGCTCCACAGGAAGATATTCCAGGCCTTTGGCATCATTACCTCACCATGGTTATTCACCACTTCTGAGGAGTTATGTTGTAGTAATAAAAGTGGACTGAATCATAGAACCATTAAGGATGGAGAAGACCTCCGAGGTCATCTAGTCCAACCTCAAACCATCACCATCATGCTCATGGAACCATGTACCTCAGTGCCATACCAACATATTTTTTGAACATCTCCAGAGATAGTGACTCCATCACCTCCCTGGACATCCTATTCCAATACTTGATCACTGTTTTGGAGAAGAAATTTTCCCTAATATCCAACCTGAACCTTCCATTTCACTACTTAAGGACATTCCTTCTCACTCTATCACTAGCTACATGGGAGAAAAGGCTGACCAACACCTTGCTACTAGTTCCTTTCAATCAGTGTAGAGAAATGGAATTCCCTGAACCTATTCTTCTCTGGGCTAAAAAATACCTGTTCACTGTCTCATGTTAATATGGATGACAGTGAACACCCTCAGACCCTTTTCCTCTGTGCATCTTTCTAGACAGTCTGTCCCAAGACTGAAGTGATGCATGGGGCTGTTGCAGTGTCTGGTTCTTGGTCTTGTTGAACCTTATCCCATTGACCTCAGCGCATTGATCCAGTCTATCCATGTGCTTCTGCAGGGCCTGACTTGGTGTCATCTACAAACTTACTGAGGGTAGATTCATAGATTCATAGATACATTAGGCTGGAGAGGACCTACAAGATCATCTAGTCCAACCATTCTGGTACATTCATTCCCCTCATCCAGAGCATCAGTAAAGACTGAATAGGACAGGCCTCAGTGCTCACCCTTGCTGAGCACCACTCCTGATCAGTCACCAGTTGGATTTAACTCAGTTCACCACAAAACTCTGGGCCCGGCCATCCAACCAATTCTTTACCCAGCAAAGAGTTTACCTGTCCAATCCACAGGCTGCCAGCTTCTCCAGGAAAATGCTGTGGGAGACAAAGGCTTCACTAAAGTCTAGGTAGCTTACATCCACAGTCTTCCCCTCAATACATGCATATATAAGGGGTAAAGTACTCTGAACAGGCACTCCTCACTGCATATTTGTGCCCATGGCATGTGTTTCATTGGAATGAATATTGAATGTTTGGCTTAACTTTTGGAATCTGTGTGCTTATTTATTTGTTTACATTTGTTTCCATCTTTCATGTTGTTGATGTACTTCCACTTCATTAGCAAATACATAGCCCTTCAGAGGCACTAATGTTATCTGAATGTTTTAATTTGTACTTCTAGTCTGCTTTCCTAAGCTGCTGCTCCAGGAGACATGCCAGGTGTTCAGGAAGCCATGTGCCATTTTACCTCTGGCAAAGACTCCTGGTATACTAGAATAGTGATAGCTAAAATAAGTCCAGCTTCTCTCTTAATCAAAATGGTATGATTAATACTCATACATTGCCATTCTTCTCAAGGACTTACAGACTTCAGACCCTCTGTGTTACAGCTACAAATGGCTTATATTGGTATCTTCTACGTGTAAAACAAAATGAAACTGTTATGGTGAAAGCCTTACTTACAATAAAGAAATAGAACTTTCAAATCAGTCAGATTTTAATGAATTGTTTTTGCATGAGCAGGACTTCTCTCAGATTTGTTATGCACCTCTGTCAGCAGATGCTCTCCAGGCAGTGTCTCTCTCAGACCTTTGGTCATTATCCTCCAATGTCACCCAGCTAACTATCACCACGGGCTGGAAATCAGTCATGAATCATGACTTCAGCAAGTCTCTAGGACCTCAGATCTCCTTTGACCTTAAGCACTCTCTTCAATGCCATTAAATAAATTAAATGTTTAAATTACCTATATTAGCTTTAATTGTATAATTATAGAGTCAACGAGAAATAAATCTATAAAGGGGAAACTCTAATCTAAAAAAGGACTTGCCCTCACTTGGAAGTGAATGAACATGCCAGTGGAAATGATAGTGACTGTAGCCTCTGTAAGAAAGCCAGCTTATTTCAAGCTTTCCTTAACTATAGCCATGTAATAAAAATAAAATCAGAATAGGTGGCTGAGGGCAAGTTACCTTATTTTGTTTTCTGCATATATTAGAGGAGATAGCTGCTTTCCAGGTTTTTGTTGGGATGGGAGGTAGGGAAATCCTCCCACTGAGAAACACATGTACTGCAGACAGAGATCAGGGAAGGTGAACAACAAACAGGAAAACTTTAGTACTAATAAAAATATCTTAAAATAGAATTGTTTTCAATGTGAACATTGTAATTAGGAGATTAATTTAACTTAATTAAATTGAATTAAGTTTAATTATCTTAGCTTTAGCTTAGTTTAACTCTGTCCTTTTAGATATCCAACAGGTATCATGTATCTCCATTTATGTGTAGACTCTCCCAGTGAATAAAGGCAGTTGGGAAGATAGTGTGACCCAGCTTTGTAGAACCTTGGTCTTCAATTTAGGAGGTAGAATGAAGGCTCAGGAGTAAACTTGTCTTCTGTAATAGGGCTCCAGGTACAGATACTTCCTAGGGATCAATGGAGAAATCACACCCAGGCTAAGGCAACTCAATGGGATATAACAGGAACTGAATCCTTCGCCTTGCAAACTCATTCCAGTAGCACAAGACTGTCTCACAGGATGATAGAAGCTATTGTTTCCCCAGTGCCTTTGAGCAGGAGAGCAAGCTGTGCCAGTGACTTGCCTTGTGAGAGCAGGTTGTCATACCTCCGCTGTTTCCAAGGAGTATCTGTCTTCAGTTTTCTGCTATTACGCTGGGGACGTACTGTAGCTGCCCTCCATGTCTGCATGGTTAATAAAGTTGACTGTATTTCTGTCAGTAGTCCATCAAGAATATTTTATTTTGCCTCCAGTAAGTCCCCAATTTGTTACTCTGTGAGCTGCTTCTCCACACTCATCGATTCCATAAAAAGAAAAACATCATTACAGCATAGAGCCAAAGTAGCCATTTACAGAGGAAAGAAGTGTATTCAATATTAGTACCTACTTCCAGTTAACTCTGTCTCTACCATTTCCACTTCCATTCCTAAAATATACGTGGAAAGTGTATGTTATCACGTGACTCACATTGATTACAGTGATTTTGACTTAAAAGAAAGCATGAGGTGCCATAGCTTGGTTTCCCAATCAGTTTAAGTAAAAATTACGTGAGGGAGATAAAAAGGCCTCTTTCCTTTCCCCAGAAAGAGTCTTTTCATCTTTAGTTAAAATTTCCAATTAAAGAATTTCCTTTATTCACTCAGATCTGCTGCAGATTTTAAATGATGTTACTCTTCAGTGCTCTGTCCTCACTCTCCAAAAGAGTGGAAAAACACTCCCTGAGGAGGAGGAGGGGATAAGATTTACTTCTTGCGGGAACAAGTGGAGCCAAAACACTCTGTAGCAACAGTAAAGAAGAAACTCTGGTGTTTCCTCCACCCAGCAGCTCCAGGAAATGAGGATTGCACTTTATAAAGACAAACCACTGTTGCATCAGATATGCTGAAAAAGAGATTGCAGGGAAGCTGGGCTGTGATTTGATTCTCATTGATTAAGTTCTCATTTTGGCCTGCTGGAATGGTGGAGAAGATCCGAAGGATCCTGTTGTGTGACAGGGCCACATAAATCCAAGTATTTATGTCAGAGCACCTTGGAAATATCCAGTTTTGGACTTTCAAATTGAATATAAAACTAGTGCTGGTTTTCAAAGGAAATTAAGACTGAAAATCAGTAGTAGCCGCCCTCACTCTTTCAAAAGTCTCTTCAGTGTTCTGAGTGATGTTTTTGATATATAAGATTATAAATGGAACTGGGAGCGGAAAGCAAAATCAAAATCAAAGCAAAGAAAAAGAAAGAAAAGGAAAGAAAAAGAAAAGAAAGATCAGTTAGTTCTCAGAAACAGAAAAGGTGACAAATTTGTCCATGCAGTTTAAATGAACTATATACAAAGTTTATCATAAAATTATGCTTTTGAGATGCTGGGG
>VXAB01009630.1:32290-75607 GCA_013399175.1 Odontophorus gujanensis
TTTTTTTTTTTTGCTACAGTGCTGGGAAGATTATCTGATTTCTCCTGAAGCTAATAGCTAAATATTTATGAAGATGTAGCCAAGACTCTGTGAGAATGTAATACAGTAACACACCTCATTTGGGTGGCTTTGGCAAAAAGATAGTTCATTAATGTTATTGATGTACACTGGAAGACGTCTGATGTGAAGTTCATAATTGAAATGTTACAAACACTTTAGCATATGGATCCTTCACATTCACTTAATTGCCAGTTTAGTAATAATTTTATGTAATGAGGAATTATTAATAATACGTGAAATACTAAATTGACGTAAACACCAAAAAACGTAATATGACATCCACTGTGCAAAAGACGTTATAATTCCAGGTGTCTTTGTTACATTTTAAGCAAGGAATATAACTGGCCAAATTCATCTTTCAAAACTATTGACTGTATAAAGTTTTAATATTTTTTCATATAATTGTGTTTAAAGGTAAAGCTATTAATCAGATGTTCTTTTTCCTCATTCTTTATGTCCCTTATTAGCAACCAGTTATGATTTAAAACTTGACAAATTATCATTAAAAACTGCTCTACTGTCTTGTGGCACAAGTCCCACTATGAATTCGATCTCTATATGCTGTTTCTTTGATTATGTAGGCAGATGCCAATATTCTGTTCAGACAGTTGAGAAAAGCGGACCAAATTAGTTTCCCAGGGTCTTACTGGGGCATGAGATCTTTTATCTCCAGTACACACACACACAAAAGTCTTCTATAAGTTTGCAATTACTGGAAGTCAATAGCTTATTGGTATGAGAAATGTACTATTTGAGGATAAATTTCCACAAAACCATTATCAGCCCTGTTGCCACAGAGAACAGATTGAGTGGGCACGGAGGATGTCAGGCACTTCCCCAGGTAGTCCTCATCATGGCAGGATCGGCACACACTGATGTGGGGACCAGTCAAGTGTGCAAGGCCACTCATTCTCTGGGAGCCTTGTCTGGTCTATGACTTCATTTTCCTGAGTCATTATGCTGACATATCTCATGGGCAACATCTTCAGTGAGAGAAAAGAGCCAATATGAGTTTTTACTCATATTGGTATAAATCAAGAGAAACCCTACTGAAGGCAATGACTTTCTTTACAAAATCACAGAAGCAAGAGGTAAACTGAAGCTATTAATGAACAGCAAAATAGAAAGCAAAGTCTTCAATTCCATTTTACCTCAGGCTTTAAGTGAGAAACACAGGGATTGAAGTTCACCTGTGCAGGAGATTGAGTTGTGAGAGATATATACTTTAGCATATAAAGTACATTTTGTGGTACATGCCCACTTTAATAGTTCATTTACCTGAATGACCTTACACAAAGTTATTGCATATAATTTATCTTTCCTGCTGCTTTTTTGTAAAGCTAAAAAATAATGGACTCCTATTAAAACCGACAGAAGTTAATTCTGGTTTATTTACTGGAAGAAGGAAGTTTCCAAACATAATTTAAATAAACATGTTAACAAGCATGAAAATTTAAGATGGAGGTCAATTTTGTTGCAGTTTTTGGTGGACTAAAGATTATTAAAGTTAATAACTTTCTGATAAAGGAGAGCCCCACTTAATACCTTAGAATGGTCCATTCTAGGAGTTACTCTGATCAGTAAATCTTCAGAAGAAAACAGCTGTGTGCAGAAAGTTGCAGAACTGGAGGTTATTCGTTATTTCATGCTTACTTAAACATATTTTAATCAAATGTTATCAAAACATACAAGTTTTAGTACTTTCATTAAATTTTAAAACACTAAAGAATGAGATAAATCATTGCTTTCTGATTTTCTCCTTGGAAGACCCTACCTAGGAATTACATGACACAGCCTTCAGAGATCATGTATATGTGCTTCATATACAGGTGGGATATAAAATGAGTTATTTCTATCTCATAGTATAGCAAAGTAAAGAGTTTTTCAGACTATGTAAAATGCCTCTGCTCTTTAGGTAATATAATTTCAATGCTAGTAGATATGCTGTGATTTGATGAATTACAATAATTACTATGTGCATAGTACTCTTCCCTTCTTGTTTTAACATTTGCAGATATTTTTTTTTTTTTTGCTGCTCACTAATGGTTTGTTCTTTACCCAATTTAATACATCCTTTCCAACTGTATTTAGAAGCATATTTTATATAAAGAAATTGCTGTTGAATTGGCAGAAAGGATCCATTTTAGTATTTTAATGATCAGCAAAATAGTACTGTAGAAAAACAAAGCATTACATATTCTGAGAAATGTTACAATAGACTATCTTATTTCTTGTAAAACATATTAAGCAACAGCAATCATTTTAGGCAAATGTTTATTTTATATTTGATCGCTAAGCAAGAGATAGTTTCATTCATCTTCATCTTTGCATTTTTAAGTCTACATAATTTAGTTCACACTGGAACACTAAACTGAATGCTGATAGTTTTTCTTTGTGTATGGTATTAAATGAAAGACAAAATATTTTTCTCTGTATAATTTTGGTTATTTTTTTTCATTCTTTCCTTTTGTCTCTGTATACAGATGTAGGAGCATGTCATGCAGAGATGAGAAGCCCCTTGTCATACCTTCTATATCAAAGTTAGCAGTAGGAGATGGCAATAACATTCCTTCTCCCCTTGTGAAAGAGGATAACAGGAATCAGAAAGAGAGTGGGAGAGCTAAAAGAAGCAGTTGTTGTGATGGAGAGGGGGAAATGCTGAAAATTCATATTCAAACATGTTTTGATTTCCTTGTAGTCTAGGATTACATCCAGTATTATGTATTCTGCAAATGTCTTCTCATTTCTGAATTCTCTGTCCTTAGCTGCAATATTTATATTTTAATTAAAATTGGAGGACAATATTCTTGCTTGCATTAAATATTTCCTTGAACTCTAAGGAGTCCCACCAAAACAAAATGTCAACCCATACTGAGCTGTGGCACTAAAATCTAGCAAATCCATGCACACTTTTTTATAATAAAAAAATGCACCTGTTTAATCATAATATAAATGGGAGAGCAGACACAATTTTCTAAAAGTGTAACCTATACTAAGTACAGCAAGAAAAAATAAACTAGCAAGAATTAGAGATTAGGGATCCAGTCCTGAGGATATCAAGCAACCTCAAATTTTATTGAAGTCCATGGGAGCCTTAGGTGCTTAAACCTCTATGAAGCATGCCCTAGGTGACAAGGTAAAAATTTCATCTCATAACAAACCAGAAACACTGAATATTATCCTCACAGAAATGACTGTGACACTGGGAGGTTTTCTGCATTAGAGTTGAGTGAACATTTTATTTGCTGAAAATTATTCTACAGATGTTACCTTTATTTCTCTTTGCAAACTGCCCACAAAGAGATAGTAA
The DNA here is from genome assembly GCA_013399175.1 of Odontophorus gujanensis. Taxonomy (NCBI): domain Eukaryota; kingdom Metazoa; phylum Chordata; class Aves; order Galliformes; family Odontophoridae; genus Odontophorus; species Odontophorus gujanensis. Next base: position 35,661 of record VXAB01009630.1, read on the forward strand.
CACTGTAAAATTCTCAGATGTACTTCTTATTCAAAATTAGTCACACACTTCTTGAGTGAATTTTCTCTTCAAAATCTGCTTTTGGTGAATATTTGAGCTCACGTTCACTTTTTCCTGAGTTATTCATACTAATAAAGCTTGAGCACTCAAGTGTTCCTGGAAAGCAAACGTGAAAGCATTGCAAACATCGTCTAATTGAAATCCACTTTCCACTTCGAGCAAATATTCGCCGAACATTTTTCCTACTATTCGCTTCGTTTTAGTTGACATTATGGGCTAAAATCTCACTGATGTGCACTAAAGAGAGACGTCACAGCAGAATCCTCTTCAATAATGCAGGTGCAATATTCCTGGAACAGGCAGGTCTCTTGAAGAGGCATAGCATGATTTAACCTGCTCTGTCCTTTTATTTTGTTCAGAGGGCAGCCTTTAAAGCAGGCACTTCAATGGCTTAAGCGAACTCTGAGTGTTTCAACCACACATCAAAATATAAGAGCCCATGCTGTACCTTGCAGCAAGCTCCCCTTCAGAGCTAATCAATAAAGTTATTCATCTAGCTTCTTTCATAATTACCAGTGATCAGCTTATTGCTGGTGTAAGATAGACTTCTTCAGAACATATATTTGTTACTGACATGAGAGGTCACCATACAAGCAGCGACCAGTGGTGTAATTTCTCTTATGTTTATACTGTAAATAGATAGATAGATGAAGCTATTGTCCCTGAATCGTTTTGCTCTTTGGAAACAGGCAAAAGTGGTCAAAATGGATCCACCCAACCTTCCTTTAGACTGTTGCATTAGACACTTCTTGGTGCATCAGAAGTCACATCCTCCTCTAGAACACTCTAAGGTTCATGGAGCAAAAGGAACCTCCTGAGAGTAATTCTGACCTTGGATGATCATAATTACTTTCTGTAAGTGCCTATCTTTTCCCATTAAGGCAAAGAAGGCCCCACAGTTTCAAAAAGCTCAATTTATGTGCCTCAGAAAAGTGCTTGTGTTGGGATGGACAAATCTGGTGCCCTTCATTTCCAGTGTCAGATTCATAAGAATTTCTACAGTTCTGATACCAAATTCACTTTAAAATAATCATCATTCTTGCAACTTCCTTTAGATGCAGTAAAGTCTAGTGAGAATCCTTCTTTCATGCCAACAATTCCCCACTACTTTTATTTCCTCTCTCTCATCTCCTCTTATTTATTCATTAATTATGGACTGTTTTGCAAAATACTGAAACAGCAGATATTACAGCTCCTTTAGTACACTCACAGAAAGAAAACCAAAGTTAGTTACAAGTTGCACTTATATCTTTGTGTGAAGACAGCATCTCTCATGTGAAAATGGTTATTAACAGGTCATTTTTTTCTTAAAACTGGATTTCCCTGGGCTTCTTCCACAATGTGGTGAACATCATCTAATTATTGTTTTGCACATGTTTCATCCCTGTTTCTGCTCAGCGACTAGATGAGTGTCACTATGTCTGTCCAACTTGGTACTACACACAGAATCAAACCACTGGATGACACAAAACAAATAATATATATAATTTTTTCCATAATCCTTAACAAAATAAATACATAACTTACATATTCAAAAAGAGAAATGAAAAGAGGAAGGGATAGGGATAGGGATAGGGATAGGGATAGGAAAAGGAAAAGGAAAAGGAAAAGGAAAAGGAAAAGGAAAAGGAAAAGGAAAAGGAAAAGGAAAAGGAAAAGGAAAAGGAAAAGGAAAAGGAAGAAAGAGGAAAGGAAAACAGAAAAAAGGGAAAGAGAAATAAAATAGAAAACGGAAAGGAAAAAGTAATAGAAGAAAAAGAAAAAATCATTGCAATATACATGCAGTAATATTCACATTTATTGTTATACAACGTTCAGGGTACCAAAGCATTTTTATTGATATAGTCATCTAGTTGCCCCAAACGTGTCTGTAGTCTGCATGCAGATAATAAGCCATTGCTGGAAAAATTCTTTCAGCATTACGTACCTTATCTTCAACAGGGTTTTGAGACATTAAATTTGTTCTGTCTCTCACTGTTTGTTTTTTCTTTTGGTTTCTAACTACTCAGCGCTTAAAAACAGTTTTTTGGGTACTAAATTGTGGCACCAGGTCATTTTCATATAGTTAAAATAAAGCACTACAGCTTGGATTTTAGGTCCAATGGTCACACCATAAGAATACAAATCACTCACTAATTAAATGCCCACTACCTCCATCACTAGAGTCTGCCAACTCCAAATTCATATTGCAAAGAACTTTCATTTTATATGATGCATAGAAAAGAAGGTGGTGGGGGAGGGGGGCAAGAATATTAATACATAAGAAATGACTTCCTTAAGGTCAGGAACACTTCATACAGCGCTACAGATACAACCACTAGAAATAGAAAGGAAACTCTAAGGTTTGCAGTGATGTGTTAACTATACAAACAATAGCTCTGTCTTCATGTATACACTGTGAGTTGCTGGATGACATGCTTTTCATTCTCTTATGTCACTACTGGTTTATTATTGGATGGGTGCAGAAAGGCATTTTGTTTTTACGTGGCTTATTGTTGAAGTGTTCATAAAGCTAGGTTAGGCCGTGTTCTCATTATGCTTGCTCCTCCCTTGCAACAGAGCTACATACTACTGTTTCTAAATGTGTCAAAATTAATATAAATATCTGTTTTAATACCAAACCACAGTTTTCCCCCTTTCTCACTATCCGCATATATTCGTATACATACTTTATTTTGTTAAGATTTTTTGGAGGCTGCTTTTGTATTTTCAATTGTTTAGCAGACTTAGAACGTGTAACAATGGATAACTGTGCAATACATTAAATACTTATGGGTATGTTGTGCCTTCTGTTATAATATAAAATCCATCTATTCTGGTTGATGGGTTTTAACCTCACACAGAATACTTTAAACTCCATTTGGACTTGTGCCTACAATCACCTTAGCAAAGTCTCTTAAGTAACTGCGCACAGCCTAATTAGTATGCATTATCAATTAACAAACTTAATAGCCGGCAGATTGATTAGATCCTCTGTTGCAGGGGCAGAGCTGAAGCGAAACAGAATGAAAAATCATTGCACGCATACACTGCTGCTTTGTTATTTTCTCAGATCCCCTCCTCCTCCTCCACATTCCTTTAATTAATGCATACATATGGTTCTGAATATCTTGTAAACTAGAGCTTGCTCTAACTCTTTAATAAAACTCACTTGTAGATGAGAGAGCCATAGTCCATGCCTTATTTATTTCTGGCTGAAAACATAACCATTTATTTTCACCCAGGTCTCTCCCCTTGAAATGGTGCAAGTTTCAGAGATCTGCTGCTTATAAGCTGCTTGTTTTCACAGTGATGGCACTGATAGGGAAAAAGCATGTAGACTGGAGCTTCAGACACCCTGTGTCTGAGAAGAATCAGGCATCACATTAATGGCATGGTGATGCATAATGCAAGTTCTATTCCACAGTTTTTGTTAAAAAAATAAAATGAATAGCACAAAACATAGCAGACCATTGTACATATTCTGTTCTATCACTGAGCCAGAAAACAAAAACACAAGTGGAAAACCTTCCTATTTGGATAGCAGAGACCAGGCAAAAAAGTGTACAGTAAATTTTATATAAAATGCCAGTGTTAGACAGGATTTACATTTTTAAGAACAATTTGAATATTCAATTAAATCTCCTCCTCCAAGACTATGGAAGACAAGACTGAAGATCATCAGTTGCTGTTTTGTATTGGTGACAATTTCTACTCTTAAGCAATACTATTAACCTTTATGCACTGGAAACGAAAGTGATGCTTACCATGTGATGAAACCACCAGCATCAAATTACAGAGTTTAATAACTATTTAGCATTAATACATCATTTAAAAATGCAAATCACCAAAGCAACATTTGATAATTAATTCACACAACAGAGTAGTGGAGCAGATTCTGTAAAAATATCCATAATTACTAATATGGTTAATCTCTTCAAGGTGCAAAATGACTTTCCCCAAACCCCAAACTACACTGTTGTTAAGATTTGGATTTGCAGTCAAGGTTTGCTGATCCCCACATCTTATCCCTTAACAAAGATTCTCTGCCACAAACTTCTACCATTTTCATAATGACAGAATCAATCATGGAACCACACAAATACATGGTTGTGGTTAGAATTGATATCTATAGGTCATCTGATCCGATTACTTGCTTAAGTAACATCAGTTACCTGAAAACAGATTATGCAATCAAAACGCCTTGCAGACTGACTTCTTTTCTGAACAGTTAACATCTAAAGAAGGTGGAGGATATAGCCTCATCTTTATGAAAGACCTCAAAGGACTGAATTCTCTAGTGGAGAAGCTGGCAAACAGGTAAGGGCAGTGTGCCAGACTTCATTTTTCTTTGACACTGAGAGCTCAGGCATGCGGGAAACAACTCAGGGAGACAGTCAGTAAACTCAGCGAGAAGAAATACGTTTGCATACCAGTGCATTGAGAGAACCCTACTTCCAGAAAAGCAGGAGCTTCCAGACTGTGCTGAGCTCAGGACTTTTCTCAGGACCCGGAGAAAATGCTGGGACTTTCTGCTACTCCACTGTCCTGTGGCAAGCCACTCAAGGCCATTCTGTATGTGTTTTCCACTCCAAATCTATAGGTTAACCTAGGTCACCTTTTTTGTGTGTTCTGAGCACCGGCAGATGAAAGAGGCATAAAACGTGAAAGCAACCTCTGCTCTGTGTTGCCTCTGTGATGTCTTACAATGCCTTAGCATCGCCTTTTTCTCCCAGTCCTAAAAGGCAAAGACAAAGGAATAACATCTGTTGCTATTCTGATGCGATAACAAATCTACACGTTTTAAATTAAAAATCAACTAAAGTTGCAGACCATCCTCCCAGCTCCTGATGACATCACTTGGGTTGTATATCAAGGACTACAAACAGTAGTAACCAGATCTAGTATGATCAAACTAAAGTAAATCAGACTTTTTCCACTGCCATACACATTCTTCCTTTTCTTTATCTTCTCCTTTAACATCAGCTGGCTTTCTACAACTGAAATAGAAAAAACATTCGGAAAAAAAAAAAAATTCCCATTTTTTTTAATTCTTTGATTCCTTAGAATTACAAGAATTACAGAGAATAAGAATTGTCATTCAAAAGGTTTAACATCATAAAGAAGTGTCTAAAGAAATCTGAAATAGAAGAAGAAACAATAATACCTCAAATATCAAGGATATAACTTCTCTGTGAAAAAAGCTTCCTTCACTAAAAAAAAAAATTCTTTAAGTAATAAGAAGACTGAAATTCCTTTGAGTCTAGGTAAGAATGGAGCACTAATTAACTGCCAGAAAATGGTCTCTCAACACTGCGGTAAGAAATATGCCTCTAATTCTCATTATATGACCCAAGAGAGGGGCATTAGGTCTGTAACCAGTGAAACTAAAATGTGAAAACTTTTTTTTTAAATGACTGGGCAAGAGGTGAATAGTCACCTTCTAGCAAAGAATTCTCTTTCTCTAGATTGGCAGTGGCTCCAAACAGCCACTCCATCCCCACTTAAAATTACTGTACTCTAAAACATGTGCCTTTATGCAGCATACAATTTCTGAAAAAGTAGAAGGAGATTAATAAACAAATAGGCAAAAACAAGTACGTTAGTGCAGCAAGTTTCTAATACCTCTCTGGTATATAACTGTAATAATTACAGTTGTTCCTCCATAGTTCTACAGCTGTCCTAATAACACTCTCGGGTTGTCCTGATTACAATTACAGTATTCAGTACGTGCCATTTACTCCCTGTGTAACACCAGGTGCTTGGAAGACTCTTGGTTTAGATTGGAATACCTTCTTTTCCAACAGAAGTCAATCTCAAACAGCTCTAAAATAATTAATCTCCCAAGAGCTGAACATATATTAATGTCAGAAAACACCTTTGAAATAATGAGTGTGGTTACTCCGCACTTTTCCCTTTCATTAGATATTACTTTATCAGGTATTGGAAAATTAGCACAGTATTCCAGTAGCCTCTGCCACCTTGGCAGTGCAGGTTCCCAATGCAATTTTGTACCTTGTTCCTTCAATTCAAAATATGTTTTGCACCTTCTCTTCCAAGTGGCACTTAAGAAAACTCAGGAATGAATAAAAATATTTTTACGCTTTATCTTTCTACTTATAGTCCTTATGAGACTTTTCTAAGTGATGTATCACTCTAATGGTAAGATGTGGCCCTTTCCAGGGTTGGCTGTGCTAAATGTTCTTTATTTCTTTTATACTAGGTTCTGCCATGTACCACATCTTAGTTTTCCAGTTCAGGAAGAACTACTTTACCTATACATAATGATGTTACTGTTGAAATTCCTATTCCCAATAAAGGGCAAGATTACACTGACTCATATCTTTTTATGTTTTTAGGAATTTATCATGCAAAAGGAGTAATGGGACATCCTTTAATGTGGACATTACCAAACTTGACAGGATAAACAACAAGACATTCTCATATATCTAAGAGCAGACACATAGCATATTGCAAAAAGATTTATCTGCATTTTGAAGACACTTTACTACATTTGTATTAGTTTATGTCCAATGTTAAAAATATTGGATTACTCACCTGCCACAAACTTAATGATACTAGTATTTTAAGCCTAATTTTTCAAAGCGACTAGTAATTCTGTCTATTTAACATTTGGAAGCAGCCCAAATTCCAGTGAAGATGTTCAGCACTTTCTGAAAATCAGTCCATTTTATGTTCCAAATGAAATTATTCTTGCATTTTTTGTGGTAAATTTGTTATACTTCCTATTGAAGAAAATATAACTTTAGGGGAAGACTGGAAAAGAGAACAGCAAAAATTAGAAAAACAGATAATATTACACAAACTCCACAACTGGTTCATGGTTTATTCTAAATCTGGACTTTTTTGCCTGAAAACTTGTAAAAAGTGTTTCACATTCAAGAAACAACTAGCAACCTCAGACAATCCAGTCAGACTGGTCTTATAAGATTGTTTTTCTCTTCAGAGGGTACCATTGGGCAGCTGTAATTATGTTTAAGGAGTATATTGCAATTAGAGAAATGCCTACTTCCAAAACTGAATAGAAATCATGGTCTGGTTTTCAGTGCTGCATTAGGGTATGACCATTTGAAGAGAAACCCACCAAATCATTACTTGATTTGCAGAAGTTCTGGGACATGTCAAGGACAATCAACACTGGCTCCCGCAACCCTTTCTACGTTGGCTTTAAGAGGAGCGGAGGAGACCACCAAGCCAAGAGAGCAGTCAGCTCTCTGAATAGGCCATACTTCTCTGCCTTTCCCAAGACTACAAACTATAAACTGCCTACTGGTTCCATAATAATGTTTCAGCACTCTCAGTGCAGTTGTCATTCCAGATCTTTGAAATGCACTGACTTCTCCCACTGCTACAGCAACAGCAATTTCCAGTAATCACACCAAAAGACCAATGAGCCTTATGATGGTGATGGGTAACCTACGGGAGCCTGCATCTACAGAAGAGATCACAGACACCTTCTGTCTCTGGGCAAGCTGCATGTGGGACAACTGAGTTTGTGCCTCAGTGAGGAGATCTTAAGCAGGTTTGGTTCACAGGGGCCACAGGTGTTATGGAGCACAAGAGCATGGGTTTACAATGCACTGTGCAGGCACGACTCTGCCACAGCAAAAGGGGAAATACAGCAGATGTGATGGGTTTTAGTGGATTTACTGCTGCTGTTGTAGCATTGAAAAAGCCAGTGCTGGAATAAACTTACTGTCACCCTAATGGGGCAGGAAGGTGTTGGGCACTGATAAGCAGTTTTTCTACATTATTGCTGTTGACATTATGATGATGAATAAAAAATTAGAAATGAAAAATTTCCCACTTCAAAATCCCTTATTTCAAAAGCATGTTCAGGCCATAAAATCATGACTGAAAAGGGTAGAACAAAGGTTTCCTCTGTAAATTTAATCTCCCTCCTATATAGAAATGCATTATGATACAGATGTTAATTATATGGTAACATACTTATTTCTACAGGAGGTCTCATTCAGTGCACTGAATGCATGGTTGTTCATTATTTCTTTTATTCCCATCACTCATCTGCGACTTATACTATTTACTATAAACCATTCAAACCCAGTACTGAATACACTATGATTAATTTCCCTGCAACCTTCTTCTGCCATAGTATCATCTTATAGTGTTTTCTTTGTAATTTATGAACAAAGATGAACTTATCTTTACAAAACCCCAGTGACAGGAGGATGTGTGCCAATTTACGTGCCAAAGACAGAAAACAGAAAATGAGGATCAAGCCCGTCATTCATCTGGCTATGTGAGAGCAGATGCAATCTCTATCTCAGGTTATATGTCCAAAGAAGTGAATGGGACTGAGACCAGAGTCACGGTCCTCATTCCTGCTTCTTCTCATGTGATGTTGTGAATAGATGGATTGTCAGACAACATCATTCTTTTGCACTGCCTTGTGTGAGGTGGGGCCCTGCAGACGGAAGTATTAAGTAGTGAAGCAGTCATAAAAAGCAAAACGAATACACAGTGAACTGACAGTCTTCTTCAAAATTTTAGAACATTTTGTGTGCTCAATTTTGTAAGATTTATAAGGAATATTTTTTCACAGTAAGTTTTGTTCCACTAGACCTAACAGCAGCCTCCGCTAGAAGAGTTTTACTGCTGTAACCTTTTTTCTTCTTTCCCCAGATAGATCCTACTCTTCTCTTATTTCCCTCCTGCTTGGTACAAGTTTTCTTCACTTTCTTTCAGCACAGGTGAATAGGAGCACACTTCTGAGTGGTGAATAATTTGTATATGAATCCCTATTAGAGAATTTGTACCCAGTATCTGTAGGAGAAACAGGGAATCACATTATCTATGACCTCCTGGCAGAAGAACTGCTTTAGAAATTACTGAGTTATTCTGACCATAATCTAAGCACTGAGTTTTTCCATAAGGATCAGGGAAATACTACTACTACTACTACTACTACTACTACTACTACTACTACTACTACTACTAATAATAATAATACAGAGGCACAATCAATATTCTTCTCTCTCTTTCTGTGGAAGACCCTTTATTCATGATTCCAAGCCTAGCTAAATAATAGGTAGGCCAATGATTTATTTTTAATACGAAAATCTTCTTATCTATTGAATACTTTAGCCCCACAAATGTCAAGTCATTTATTCAATTGTTAAGGTGACTGCTCATTTTCCATATTTTCAATGGAATTATTTCCACTTCAGTGCTAAAATATACTAAGCTTGAAGTAAATCAATTCCCTCCTTGTGCTAAAAATTAGCATAGCACAAACTAATCAATGCTATCAAACACTAGTGCAAAAGCTGTGACAATAACCGTATCAGTAAGGAAGTAAATTGCTTATTATGCCAAACTGGAAAAAAAAGCCTCATCAGTCACAAACCATCCTATTCACAAAAATACAGGTTTCTATATCATTTGGGCAAGCTTGTTCAGCATGCTATTCAAAATATACCTACTGCAATAACAACAGCCCAGCCAGCACCCAGTAAATTTCTATGTTCCCATGCACCATCACATACAAACACTCAGAAGTATTTACCAAGCAAGCATCATTGAGGCACGGAACTCCAGTGCCCAGCAAGGAGGTGGCTCTGCACTTCAGGCTGTAACAGGAAAGCAGGGTATAGAAGTGACCTTTGTCTCCAGCAGCCCATTGACTAAGCACAGAGGTTTCTGTGTACTGTTTCTCCGGCCGCAAGCTGGGGTAAGTACATCCCCACTGACTAGCAGTGTTGTGGTGACAAGTCTGACTGATATCTGTAAAACATTCAGATGTGTGAGTGTAGAGGTATAATGGAAGGCCTATATAATAGTTCATTAAAGCAGGGCTGCTTCTACGCCTCTTTAACGAGGATGTCAGCAAGGATGGCAATTAGTGCCAGTGACTGGACCAAGACCACCAACTCATTTCCTCTGCGCCCCCAAGCAGCCATCTGATGACAATAATTTTGGGAATTTACCAGCCAGGTATGGACATGAACTGATGAGTTAGAAGGAAAAGGTTCTATGTTCCATTACTAATATCCTGAGCCATCCAGTCCTACTATAAAAATTCACTTTTATTAAAAGGTTATTTCTGTCACTTGCTCTAGTATTGCTATCATTCTCTGGGAAAGGAATGATGAAATATCATTTTAAATGTTATAAATGCAATATTTAAACAGATTTTTTTTTATTCCCTCAGAAAAAGTGCTTTGAAAAGATATCCCATCCAGCATATGTTAGCTCTTAACATGGGCCAACCTTTTTTAATCTCATAATTCCTCATTCTTTGTAGAGGGAAGAAGAAGAACAGATCTGCAGGATTCTCTGTGAGGCTAAAGGTTATATTTCTTGTGTCTGAAGGGACGCTTCCTTATTTATACTCAATAAATTGTCACATACAAACAGAAGTTACCGAAGTATGTGGATATTGATTTCCAGTAATACAGTGACATTGATATAAAACTGATATAATTTCAACAATAGTATCTTACATTCATAATAACACTTTTTGTCCCAGAAGGGAAACAAAATGCTTTGTACGGATCACCTGTCTATTGTGCAATAGCTTGAGAAAGACAACTACCACTGCTGAGATGAAACTGTAAAGGAGAAGAAAATGTTAGTTTCTAAAACTCTGGAGCTGACACCCACATGCTTTCTTCATAAACAATCATCTCCAAGAATAATACTTCCCGTCCTTCTCCCTGTTGAAGTGATGAATGCAAGTTGGCAGGACATGACTTTACAGTTTCTTCTGCAGACAGGACTTCCCTATAATAACATGCATGGATTTCTATTGCATTGTGATTCGCAGAAAACTGTACCATCAACACCACTTGTGCAGCTGAGATTATTGGAGGACTCCAGTCTTTTGAAACACACAGTTTCTATTAAAATTTATTACATTAAAAATACCGTCAAAGTACTTCCTAAAAGTGGACCTTCAAGTCACTGGCTCAGTCCAGTTCACTGTAAACCTAAAGGCAATAGGTACTTTGAAGAAGAAGGTATGGTGGAGTTCAAAAAGGAAAACCATGAACAGACTGCAGCAAGTTTGCATTTCTCTACATGAGAAAAGACCTCACCTCATGACAAGAGAAGATGAAAGCACTGTATCTCATGAAAAAACCACCACATAATATACTGCGCAGCATAATCAGTCAACGTTTGACTTTGCATGTTGTGGTGGTGTTCTACATTTATGCAGAATACAAAGGCACTGATTTTTGGGGGGTTTCTGCTAAGTGGCATAAAAGCAAATTTTTAAAGAAAATTTTAGAAAAAAATTTTCTCAGGCTATCTACCATTATTGCTAAGGGAAGCCACTTATAACTACAAATGTTGCTAAATAGGAGTAAAGTCCTCGAAATGTGGATCTAATTTACTGCTGCTCTAAGATATAGTGAAGACACCACGGTAATGAATATGCTAATGTCTGTTTTTTTAGATGAACTTAAACTGATGACTCTGATTGTGAAATAATAAAATTGTTCTCATCAGTAAAAAATGATAGCACCATTAAATCAAGTGTCTAATGCGAAAATATAATTCTGCAGATTCTTCTGATATAAATGTCTTTAGATATTGTCTGCAAAGTGCAGTAGTCCCTTGATGAAGGCACTGAGCAGTTTGCTATTCACCTCCTCTGGAACTTAGTAAAAGCTGCAAATATATGTATAGATAAGGAAAAGTTATCTATTCTGCTGTCAGGAGTATGAATGTAAATGCTTCTGCTGTTATTCACAGATTTGATCCTTAGCAAAGTTTCACTGTTTTCATTATTATTTGCAGCTTATCAGACTACAGATGACTAGAAAGCACAAACTTCCTGTTATCTATCAAAGAAACCCCAAATCCTATCTGCAGCAAAATGAACTATTTCAGACTCACAACTCCTCATTTTTGTGCACAAGTCCCCATTTTCCCCACAACTCCCAACTCATCAGTGCACATGCCTAGGTAACAATATCATTAGAGCCTTTACTTTCTTGATGGACATTATTTATCCCAACCAGCCTCATGCAGGATGACAGCTTGTCTTTGGACTGTTGGGCATTGTGAAGGTAATGCAAAATTTGATTAGGCATTGGGTTTTACATAGGTAGTTCCCATGGTCATCAGGGCAATTAACAGGGTACAGCACAGTGGAGCCTGGTGGTCTTGGAGAAAGTGAGTGTGAAGCCATGAAAAGGACCACTGTGCACAGCATGCCAGCTTTACTCCATGTGTATGCGAAAGACACCCATGTGCTGTCTGATGCCTATCTCCATCCCTTAACTCACTCCCTAGGGAAGGTTATTAATGTTCATGCGATTATTTACACGACAGACAAAAGTAGAGTACAGGTAAGTATGACAGAAAGAGTTACCAAGTGAGTATGTAGCTAATCAATGCATGTGAACAGATTTACCATGCTTATTCATAAATGTGTAAATGTTGTAAGTAATGAACACACAAAATGCGAACACACTCATTTATCTACTTATGAAGAATCAATTATTTTCTTATCATTTTTTCTATTCCAGCCCATACCGCAGAGGATCATTTTGTCTTACTTCACTGAAAATATAATAAATCTTTAATACAGTACTAAATCTAACAAATTACTACAAATCATGCCGTATTTTTTATTTTCTTACCTAAAAAGGACATTTGCAGGACCAGAACTTCAACCCGTTGCTTTTCTCCTACTTAAGTCCATTTCATTTTATCAATTCATTACTTCTTCCATATTAAATTAATTCCCCAGATGTTTTGGAAACATACTTCTTTCTGTTTTCTATGCATTTATACAAATATTTCCAAAGAACTAGGATACTAAGCCTAAACTTGGTCCTCATTAAAGAGTTAGTTTTCTAATTTAATTTATTATAAGTAGGATTGAAACACTTATAGTGCTTCATGTAGTACTAGACTCAATCTAATCTGTTTTGCCATGTATTTGAAGACCTGCTGCCCTGAAAATCTGTCTATAAATCTAAACCAGATTGATGTAGCCTACTCTGGTCTATTTCAAGAGGACTTTAAAACTTGAATATCCGGATTCACTAGAAAATGGAAAAATTGTAAGAATTGGATACACTGAAATAATCTGTTAATATTTCTTAACGAAGATTTTTAAATACAAATGAAATAGATAATAATGAAAGTCATGTATCTAGACAAAATCATGGTTATCTCTCTGGGACCTTTACATCCACCTATATGGATGTTTCTGTAGCAAGAAAATCTCATTATCTGCTTCCCTGTATCTCCTCTGCATTTCAGGGACTTCTCTTTAATGATTTTGCATAGAGTATGTTTCCTCATAGAACAACCCTGATGGAGCTTAGTCAAAGAAATGAATAACATATTTTGATCCAAAAACCTTTTGGGTATCCTGCTCACGTCTACAGTCAGAAGCTATCAGCCACACTACCTCTGTCTTCCACATAATATATATATATATATATTTTTTTTTTTTTTGAAGGTAACTATTCCAGCAGAAGGAGATTTCCAGTGGAAATTGCAGAAGGATGCCTGGCATTGAGGCTGATCTCATCAACACTAGTACATCACAAATCACACTGCAATAGTGAAAGTTATTTTCAGAAACATATCCCGGAGGAGGAGTAAGCCTTTCAGCCTGTCCGGTGCTCATACAGATGGAATGTTTCAGGTAGCACTGACCCAAGGGCAGCTTATCTGATTGCATGGGGATGTGTCTACATGTGTGAGTTTGTAATTAATTGAAACACTGAAGTATGTTGATTTCGGCTCTTCCACAGCATTCTTGTTTGCTTTAGCAATGAAGAGAGATTAACAGGTCTCAACTTCTCCCGACAGTGATAGTTTGTTCCCACCTTTTTTGTCCCTGTTGGCTATCCCAGCAGTTATGCCAATCCAGGTGTTTACTGATAATGCCATATTGGTATGGCAGTAGGTATAAATCAAAGGCTTCAAGCCAATAGTCACCGACACAGCTTTAGTAGTAACTCTGTGAGAGAGAAACAGAAGTCCTCAAAGGTTTCAGCTATGTAAAACTATTATGATGGTTCAGACAAAATGACCATAATGCTATTTATCTGTTTTCATCTATTTTATCTGATGCAGTAGGGGAAAAACTCAATCAAATACAAAATAAGATGGGGAGGAATAAATTTAAGAAGCTTAAAATAAAATAAGTAACAAACCTATAAAGGTGAGTGAAAAATTCCTGTTTAATTTGAGCACAAGGTGTTTATTGTTGCCTCTCATTATTTTCATTGCAACCTTTTACACAAACATAATTTCCAAGAGCTCCTTGTGGAACTAACAGCTGTGCACCACGCTCACTTTGGGCAATGCTCAAATAAGTATTCATGAAGTACCTGCTGGATTTCTATACCTTACAATCTTGTGTTCCAAGGGAAACAGGTACAGGTTTTAATTGCTTATATATAACAGGCTGCAATTCAGAGGAAGTAAGGAAGTGATACACAAACTGCAAGGGTGGTCATGTGGAGGCAGGAGCAATTCCAATCACACTGGAATTATAAGCCTCAGATAAAAACCCCAGATTTGTAAGGATGAAAGCAATCATTAACCTGTTAGAGAAGCAAGTCTACTTAAGCAAATTATGGTTAAAAAAACCCGATATCTTTCTAGAACTGTTTCCTTCAAAATGAAGACAGTAGTTCTCATGTAAATTCATACACACATTAATTATTATCTTTTAGAATAATCTAAAATATAATCTGGAGTTATGTCTGTTTCTGTCTTCACATCTGATGTAGCAATAACAACATAATTACCTGAAGTTCTGTGCAGTCAGTCCCAACTCTAGGCAATTTGAGTAAGAATAATATGAAGCACAAGCCATCTTACCACAGGCTTCAGCCAAGACTAAGCACTAACAGGCCTGCACTAGAACTTTTCAATGGGGCCTTCAGTACAGTTGACTCCTGAAAGATATAACACTAAAAGTACAGTTGATCTTTTGACCAATATCTAAGTGCTATAGTCATCTCACGACAATAAGACAATAACCTTCTTAAGATAGCATACACTGTATCATGTCATGTCAAAGAAAAAATGCTTATCTAGAAGAAACTATCTCCAGTTCTTGTACTGTTATTTTTTAATTACATTGCTAAGAGATAATATGTACAAAACTTATGTCCAGTTGATTGTCTAATTTCTATGCAGGTTGCCCCGAAAATAATGCCTCCTATTTATTTCCATGAGAACTACAACAGTTACAAAGAGTGCAATAACAGTATTTGATAGAGAAAATTCTCAGCTACAAAACACTATTTTTCAGCACAGTCACCACCACTGGCTATGCATTTTCACCAGTGATGAACAAGAGCCTGCATGCTGTGTTTGAAAAATCTTCACCAGTGGAGATGATCCACTGTTCTTGTCATGACTGCTGATACACGTCACCCACTGCCTCATTATGCTCACATCCACTGTTTAGTCTCCATAAACATTCAGTAAGCACCGATGAATGTCTGCAGGTCCCATTTTTCCACATGGTGGTATTCAGTAACACACCTTTGCTTCATACACACTCCAATGTCAGATGCCATTTTGTCAGATTGCCCCTCTGCAGCCATCTGTCACACAGCAATAAACTGCAATGGGATATTGGTGAGAAGGTTCAGTCCCTACTGCAATACCATCAACAGCCGCCTTTGACATCATGGGCCAACATAATAACATAGGTGGCATTACTTTCAGAGTAGACTTCGTAATATGGGGAAGATGAAGAATAAAATGTAGAAGAATTTTTATGATAATGACAAAGGAAGTCCAACAAGGTCTTTCATGAACAGAAGACAAGTATAAATTTTTCAAATGCCCTCCTCCACATCTGGATGCAGTACTCCAGTTGAGGCCTCAACAGTGCAGAGTAGAGAGGCAGGATCACCTCCCTTGCCCTGCTTGCCACATTTCTTTTGATGCAGTCCAGGATATGGTTGGCTTTCTGGCCTGCCAGGATATATTGCTGGTTCATGTCCAGCTTTCCATCCACCAGTACCCCCAGATCCTTTTTGTCAGGGCTGTATTCAATTCTTTCATTCCCCAGCTTGTACTGGTAGTCAGGGTTGCTTTGATCCAGGTGCAAGATCTTGCATTTGGATTGGCTGAACCTCATGAGGTTCACCTGGGCCCACTGCACAGCCTATCTAGTACCCTCTGGATGACATCATGTCCTTCTGCTGTGTCAACCACACTCCATAGCTCATTGTCATCAGCAGACTTGCTGAGGGTGCACTTGACTTCCCTGTCAATGTCACTGATGAAGACTTTAAAGAGTATTGGTCCCAGAACCAACCACTGTGGGACACCATTCATCTCTAATCTCTATCCAGACATGGAACCATTGACTACTACTCTTTGGAGTAGATCCTGCAGCCAACTCTTTGTCCACTGAACAGTCATTTAATGCCTGCAAAGGTTTGACTACAAAGATACGTTCACTCTTACACAACTGCTATGATTACAGATTCCCTGGAATTGTTTATTGTACAACACACAGTAAAAAGTAAGATGAAATATTAATTGGCCTTCTGCATCCCTTTAATTTGAGCACATCAACTTACATTTCTATGTGATTGGTCAAAAAAATATAAAAAAAATAGGTAATGAAATGTAACATTTTGTTAGTAATTTTCAGTCACAATTACTCCTCAATAAATTTGTTTACACGTACTGCTCTGGAATTTTTCTGTTTACATGCAAGTTGTTATTTGCCCCAGTGAATCTTAGTTTCTTTCCTCACAGTACGCCTGTCAGAAAATCCAGGCACAAAACGCAAGTAACTGTGAAGGAAACATTTACAGATCTGGGAAGACACATTCCTTCAATCTGTTGTCACTCTCATCTCAGGATCAGATATTGTCGTCATCACTATGGACTTAACTCAGGTTGACAGTAGCTGTATTTGTGTATGTTGATCTCCACCTCTTCTGGTTAAAGCTTGGGACTCTGCTTATTTTGATTTTACTGTCCTTGCAGATGAAACGTGGCTTCACTTGTATCTAGTGCGCCAGCAGAAGACACAAGCTCTGCAGATCCCATCAAGTTGACAGTAAGACAGTGAATGGCTTCAGGAATAGCATTGACTTTGCACTACTCTGATAAACAGCACTGGATTTCATGCCAATGAATGGATGCTAAAGGCTTCTGTTTGTGTGTATTATAACATGAATCAAATTATTTTGCATGATTGACAGGACATTGAAAACTTGGTTGTTTTTTTTTTTTTTTACTTGCTGGTAAAAATGTGTCAAATTTATTTATTTATTTTAATTTTTATTATTTTTTTTATTTCCTGGTAAAAATGTGTCAAATTCCATTTTTTTCTGTTGGCTTTAAGGAACAGAACCCCTTTACTTGCTCAACCTGTTCATTTCCATTCAGTAACGCTGCTGTCAACTGTCATCCACAGCACCTGAACCCACACTGGTTTCAGCCACTTCTAGCATTACCAGTGCTAGAAACCACAGAGACAGCAATAAGGATGTCATCAGCATACTTGAGATTACAACATCTTCTTCTGCCAATGTTAATACCACTATGGTAACTATCAACAGCAATACACATTATTATTTCTGTATAAATACTGAACAGATGTGACAGCCTTGTCAAACTCCTTTTCTGGTGTCCAACCACTCTGTTATACCTTTTGCTGTTTTGACTACTCTTCTCTGGTCATGGAAAGAGATGGTACAATTGACCATCATCTACCATTTCTGTTCACCTAGGCATTTATGTAACACTTATTTCTGGTCTATATTTCTACATAATATACTAGCAGACACTTTTTTATATACAATTGCTAAAATAGAACTGCAATATTATAACCTTGGTTGTTTCCACAATAACTGTGTGATTAAAATCAGTTCATGTACACTTTCATAGCAGTGTAACCAAGATCAGGATGTACACTGCATATTACCAGTTACCCTACCACTAGCCAATAGCTAGTTGACTTTGCTTTGGCATTTTTTTTTTTTTAATCTATGAGCAACTTTCTTGAAAGATACACAAGAAGAGAAAATTCTTGTTTAACACTATATGTACATTAACATCATTAATTTTCCCCTTAATTTTATGCCTTAAGAATGTTCTTGTCACTTAGAAAAAAAAATAAGATAGCATTTACTAGAAAGATAAAAGCTATTTGTTGTTCTTTTTAAGAAGGGTTGACAGCACCTCACCTGGGGGAGATAGCTGGGGAACCAGAAATCAGAAGGCGGAGTTAACTTACCCAAGATCAGGTCAATAGGAGAATGAGGAATAGGCAGGAACAACCCAATGCAATTTTCCATCCATTATCCTGCTCGACCACATACCATTCAAAAAACCATGAGAAGGTTATTCAGCATCTAATTGTGTAGACATTAGCCTTTAAACTAGAGCAGAGCTACTCAGAGAACCTGGGGAACCAGCTGCTTCACCTCCACAAGCATAGGTTTTCTCTCCAAGGGGTACAGAAAAATCAAGACAACTTCTGAGTAATAGCATAACTTTACTCTCTAAAATTTACTTAGCTGGACAGTAGTGTCTGACCATATTCTAGGTGTGAAGATACTGAAGAAACCAGTGTTTCAACCTGAATTTTGATTTCTCTTTTATTTTTTCTTCATTCTGAATTGACATCTGTGGCTGTAAGTGACATCAGTCACTTACTGAATTGTCATTGCAAATTGCAAAGCTGGGCAGACTTGGTGGTGCTTGATCCTCCAATGGCAGGGGAAGGTGAGAGCTGAATCCAAGGGCTCCATATAGATGTTCTATCCTTAGCTAAGAATTATGCCTTGCTGAATCTAATATAAGTGTTTTATGTGGAAGAAGAGAGAGGAAGACAGTATAACTTCTCCATTGTTAAATCAATAATTGTTGTGGTGTGCTGCCCAAATCCAGCTGCATGTCTGCTTTTTTCATCTCTATATCTAATCAATAAAGAAAAGGTGAAGAGGAAAAGCATGAACAATAATTTGGAAGCAGCTTTTAATCTCATTGACAATATTTTCTTTAATTTGGGTGGCATTAGACCCTTACAAGAAAATTCTGGAGATATTTTTTGACAACCATAAAACAACTTTTTTTCTGAAAAGTACTCAACCTTTACAACTCCTTCTGTCCATACATAAAAGCAACAACAAAGCTTCTGGATTGACTAAAAAACCAACACCTTTGTTTTATTATTATTCTATTAATATAATATAAGTGAAACTTAAATGTGTCAAATACTCACGCAAGTATTTGACACATTTAAGTTTCACTTCCTTGGAGAAAGCTCCAAGGAGTCATCTACCGGAAGCAGGTGAGGCATACAATAGCTCTAAGACTTGATGAGTCGTTGCATGATAATGCTTGATATGAAGGACAAAATCACAATTTTTAAGAGCACTGGCCACATTCTAGCATCAGCTGCATCCAGCTGGAAAGAAAATGAGATTATTTTGTTATTTTCAAAAGATGGCAATTGTTTAATTGCTTTATCTCATTTTTTTCTTTCCATAAATTACTCCTGAGAGCTTTACAGAACTCATAACTACACACTCTTCAATCTTACATACATTCAGAATGATAGCTCTAAAGACAAACTTATAAATTGTGGATGAAGGAAAAAAAATAATTAAAAAATTTTAAGAAGGATAAATTTAAATAAGTAAGCAGCTGTTTGTTTCAGGAAAAAAAAAAATCTGTCTACTATCCAAAATAGGAAAAAGACAGAGATTTTTAAAATATGTGACAATCTCACTTCGGAAAAAAAATGTCTGAACGTGGTATCTTCATTGTAGCTTTGCATAACTAAAGACAAAGCAGGTATGATAAGGTTAATCTCTGTATTTGGACAGTTCTCTGGCATAATGCTGTACAGGAGAGCAAGAGACTTTCATTATCTTCCAACTGAGAGCAACAATAATAAGAATCACTATACTGCATGCTAGACTCCCTGCAGATCAAGAACCTCACAGTGCTTCACAAAGACGAACTAATTAAAAAGGATACCCAAGCAGCAGGTATTTAGAACTTGCTTCAGCCCAGCTCTGATTTAAATATCTTGCTCTTCATTGCTCACTATATTCTTATTTGACCAGATATGACTGGGGACTGAATATCCAACAGCGCGCAGGTCCTGGTTAGTTAGTTCTAAGCAAAAGTATATTATCTAAACCACTGAGTGTTCTCAGCAACATGTTCATTGATGACCAGTAAACAGGACGCATCACAGACAGGGGACCACATTAAGGAAGTCATTTACTGTATAATATGTTCAAAAGATGTCAGATGAAGAGAAGTCCCCCATGCTACAAGTGGTTATGGGTTGTACTCCATGAGATCTTGATGTAACAAAAACTACACCATTTAGCTGCTCATAGAATAATTACATATTGCAATAGAATAAATGTTGATCTGTATACAACCTTCAATGCAATTCAATCTTGGGTTTACTGAATGTAGTGGAGTTGCAGATTTTCTGAATCTCTAAGGTTAGTATTTTGGATTCATCAGACTAATTTGTATTCTTCTACACTTTCCATTCCTGCTGCTTAAAGGAAGTAAAACACCTTACTCTCCAGCCAAAAGAAAGCCTATACTATTTATCAAGCTTTGGAGAAAAAGCCATTGTTGCATTTGAGTAAAGTAAAACTCCAAATTGCTTGCTGAAGTATTGATGATTTCATCATCTGAAAATGACCCCTCTGATATTCAGCTACCTCAGGATTAGTCCTCGCAGCCCAGACAGCAAACTGCGTACTGGCCTGTGTCAAAAGAAGCATGGCCAGCAGGGTGAAGGAGGTGACCCTGTCCTTCTACTCAGCACTTGGTGGGGCCTCACCTGGAGTACTGTGTCCAGATGTGGAGTCCTCAGTACAGGAAAAAGACAGACCTATTTGAGCATGTCCAGAGAAAGGCCACAAAAATGATCCAAGGGAAGGAACACCTCTCCTACAAGAACAGGCTGAGAGAACTGAGGCTGTTCAGTCCGGAGAAGGTTCCAAGATGACCTTATAGCTGCCTTTCAATATCTAAAGGGGAGCTATAGCAAAGAAGGGGACAGACTCTTTAGCAGAGTCTGTTGTGACAGAACAAGGGGAAAAGATTTCAAGCTCAAAGAAGGTAGATTTAGGTTGGATAAAAAGAAAAAACATTTCACAAGGAGGGTGGTGAGGCACTAGAAAAGGTTGCCCAGATACATGGTGGATGCCCCAGATTCTAAGATTCGGACAACTTATAGAGAGTATATATAGAGAGAGAGATATATAGATATATACAGCCTTCAAGATTTCACTACAGATTATGTCTACACCTTTTTCTTATTTTTCCTTTCCTTTGTCCCCCTTACTTCCTTCTTTATTCTCTTCCCTCTTGTCTATGTCTTCCTCAGCCCTCAACACACACTTCTTTGGGTTTCTTCCACTTTCCCTCCGACTCCTTTTACGCAATCTCCAATGCAGAATGCAGACCTGAGAAATTTACATTCCAGTTAAACGTGCAAGCTCTCAGCATCTGAACAGATTTGTATAGACAGAATGCCACCATGCCATCCCTTTTGCAGTCACGGTTTAAAACGGTGACATCAGCATCAGCAGGATAATTCCCCCCAGAGCAGTTTGTTCAGGAGATTACAAAGCTTATGTTTGGTCCCTGCTATCTTTTTCTTTTTGTTCTCTGTAAATAAAATATGAGAGGAACTTCCTTAATTTTCACATCAGCTTTGCAGCTCAGGACTCCATTAATGCACCCCTCTCCCCGCTGCTGTTCTGTGCCCTAGTTTGCAGTCAGTTCATTCTGCACTGATGTATATTTCATTGCCCAAGGCTTAATTTTGATTTATTGTCCATCCATAAATTAGAAAAATATGCTCTGGAATTCCATCCCGCTGAAAAGCTGTGCCTGATGTCAGGGGACTGGGTGATATTTAAGATGTCAGAAATACATATTGGATTAGTGTGCTTTGTTTCCCCACAACAGCAGGTGTTTAATCATAGCTGATGGCTGAAGTTAAATGCATTAGGACAGGATCAGCCAAGAAGATGGAGTTTTTCTAAACCGTACAAACTCCAGATAAATAACTCAAAACTAATTGTGTGTCCACATCTTAGATACATTTTTATTTACTTTAATACATTAAACAATGAAAATAGCCCCTGACACTTAACTCCCCATTTAAGATGTGTACAGATCTTTGATGCTAATGAGTAAGTGGCTTTTGTACACCATTACAATGTCCTTTCTTGGCTCTTTGATGGCTCAAGATATTTTCTAAAGCAATAATACAACCATGAAAAAGAAAACAAACAAATAAGAATAAAGCAGCTTCAGAAATGATATATTGCTTTTTGAGGTTGAGGGGTTATTTCCACAGAGAATTAAAGACATAAATGTTAACAAAAATGACTGAATGTAGCAGGACTCTAAATAACACAGAACACACTCTGCATCCAAGGGCTCTCTTGAATTTTGTTTTTCTAATGCTGATTTTTGTTTGTTGCAGTTAAGCTTGCTGCTCTGTTTATGTTAATGAGAAGTCACTGTGTATAGAAAAATGATCAGGCCTGGTCTTGAGCAATTTAGCTGGAGGCCGAAGAGAAGACGCTTAGGAGAGCAAACATTTTCAAGGTCAACCGGTGAACTGTAACAAGCCAGTGAGATTCATGGCAAGAATTGTATATTTTGACACAACAGCGATTTGATTAAAAGAGAAAGTAATGGGTTTAAACAGTCGCTATGAGGATGTAGCCAGACTTTGTTAGCTTTTCGCAAATTACTTAAGAGAGCAGTGATGGAACTGGAAATAGGGGTGTTTTGTGTAAGGTAAAGAAAGGAGGCATATATTCAAAACAGCAATAATAAAGGATGCGAATGTTTGGTGTTAAGTATATTCTACTTCAATCACCTTGTAGACTAGGAATTCTAGCATATTATAAATATTACAGACATTTATAATAAAGTTGCCAGGTTTTAAGTTTTCTGATACTAAAAACAGAAATGCCTTTATAAAACCTCAGCCTGCCATAAGTAAGTAATAATCTAACTGTATAAGATCATTTTCACAGAGATATCAAACCCTTCCACAAGGTGAGCAATGGAAGGTATTGCTCACTTCATATCTTGTACAAAGAAACTGAGGCAGAGAGGATACTTGTGCAAAGTGCTCGAGTCAGAGAGCTGAGCACGGTACAGGTCCCATTTCCCAGTCTTCAGATTTTTGGCCTGATCACATACAATTTTAGTATGATCTCACAGTTCAACATCTAATTACTCAAATTAAACATCTTTCATACCTTTGCTATTGCATATCCCTGCTAATGAGTGAATACAGTACCCCGCAAAAATAAAGTTCGTTGTATAATGCCTCTCTCATCTTCCTGTTTCAAAGATATTTTAACATAATTTGAAACCGTATTCTAAATTTAACAATCTATCTTAAAATAAAATGAACTTCGGCATGGGAGCTATGAGCTCGACCCAGAGGAGGCTCCCTTCCACTGGAAAACTCCACCCTGCCTCCAAGAAGAGGCTTCTCAGAGCCTGAATGAGCTTCTTGCAGGACAGTAACATTTTCTGTGTAAATAATATTCAGAGCATTTCATCAGACCGGATGTTTTGAAATTATGGCTGTAGTGATTATTCATCAGAGACTCACACTCCAATACAAAACATCCTTTTCCTACTAGGCCTGCATCTACTGCTGATGTTGACTTTGCTTCTCTGCACACACAAAAGTCGTATGACTAAAATCAGTTCAGTTTATAAAACAACATCAGTAAACAGAAAGAAGTACTCTGAATAATGAAAGACCTTAGACTGAGCATCACCAAGATCTTCTGAGGCATACAGACTGCAAGAGAGGATCACAGAAGCAGGGAATCAGAAATGATTGAACATGACTGCAAAACCTTGAAACATTATTTCTGTGGCTGTAGTTTGTATTTCAGAACTCACTTGTTTAGGAAAATTTATTGTGTTTTCTTGATTGGTACTGCTTGAGCTCCCAGTCCAAGGTATGACACAAAGCTCTGAAGCAAAGCTCTGTGTTTGGATTAAGCTCTTTCCAGGCCACTGCCATCTAAATAGGGTAGTCCTGCCTTGCTGAGCACCTTGCATCAGCGCTGGGACCTCACAGTTAAACTGTTTCTCTAACCTGCTTGGAAGCCAGTGTTCTTGATAGTCAGCTGAGTCACTGAGTCGATCCAGTTCCGCGTGACTGCTACCAGCTGCGCGCAGGAATCGGTGGGAAGATGTTGCTGAGGCTGGGACAGAGGGCAGCAGTGAGAAGCAGCAAGCTGAGCACTGCCCAGCTTCTCTAACCTTACCTTTGACTTTGGGTCTGATGCTCCAACATGGTTTCAAGGTTTGTTCTCTTCTGTTTTAATACACAAGGAGAAGATGAGGAAAACCTGTTAAAGATTAAGACTTGGAAGGAAATCATGAAGTAATATGGCTTCAGTTTGCTCTAAAACTGTCCGGTTAGAATTAGTGTGATGTCGTAGCTGCCCTCAGCTGGCAGGATTTGCTAATAAATCCCCTCAGTACTACGGCTGTTAGCAAGGACTCTGTAGAGGGAGAAGATGTTTTCTATTTTGAAGACATTAAATTCCCAGTCCCATGCCATTTATTCAGCCAAAAAAATCCACCAAATTGCTCCCAAAAAGAAAGAGCTTGACGATGCAGCCCTAATTCAGATTTCCTGGGAGTGCGAGAAAATATAATTCATGAATTAATGCAAGATAAATTTTTAATCTAAGGAGCAGTAATTATGATTGGAGCATATATATGGGAGGCAGAGAATGGTGGGAAACCATTTAAAAATAGATAAATATTAAATCACAGTTTAGGGAGAAACAATCAACAATATGGCAATCAACATCTTTCAAACAACTAGTTAGTTAAAAACAACAACAACAACAGCAACAACAAAACAGTATTACAATTGGACCCGAGTAAGATTTGCCTAAGGAAGATTCAAGCCTGCTCGTCATGCAAAAGTGAACTACAGCCACCCTTACCTTACCCTCACTTTCAACCTTTCCCAGTTTAATGCCTACTTAAAGAATAAGACCCTCTACACCCCACAGTATTCTACCCCTCAGAACACACAGTTGTTTCTCTCATTTGTCACCAATCTTGAAAAGTATTTTTCAGGGGAATATTTTGGGTTGCATAGACTATTTATTGGGATCACAAGATCCAAGTTTTCAGCTTTTCTGCAGACTCCTTGTGTGACCTTGAATTCAAGTCACCACACTTTCATTTCCATTTCTGAACAAAGGGTATCATACTTATCTCTCAGGGGTCTTGTGTGTCTTAATCAATCAATATTCTTCATGGCATTTTGAGATCCACAGATAATTAGGGATATTACAACAATAAAATGTAAGTATTGTATACAACTCATGGGCTGCCTTTTTTCCTACTCTCTTGTATACCAGTGGGACTGATCTGTACCGATTTTTAGTGTAGGAAAATAATACTCAAAAGAAACAAAACAAGAGTCCCAGACATTTCTCCTGTTTGCTTATCTAGGATACCCTATGAAGAAAAATAGAAATTCTGACAAGCTCTGACCTCTAATTCCACCTGTGGAGTTACAACAGCAAAAGAGAAGTGGTTTATCATTTTGAAAAGGAAGCACAGAAAGTTTGGCCATACTAGAAGTCTAATGCTAAACTTAAAGGTGATTGATCAGGTTTTTCAGGAAGTCTGTCAATTAAATTATTCCAATAGTAACATTGTACAACATTACTTTGGGGGGAATACAGACAGAGGGTCCCACACTGTGTGGTCAGACACTATGTGTTTCAGTGAGATCTGTAATTAAATGATAAATGATATTGTGGTCTGCAATGTTTCCACTTGCCCTAGTAATAAATCACTGGGACATTGAAATGTCCTAGGGTTTGCTGCTACCAGGCCTGATTCTCCTTTTATGTATGCTGCAGAACTTTGAACTGTGAATTTTCTCATCTGCATCAGATCTACTTTACATTTCATATGCACAAAACAAGGGCAAAGTTTGATACGCAGACTTGCCCAGGCAATATTTATCCTGTTGAATTGTAACTGCACACTTCAGAGTGTAGGGTCAGTGTGGGACAAATGTCCTGGACAATACACAGAGAAAACAAAGTATTTTTGACCTGTTATATATCACTTCATATCACAGTGAATGATTGCTACTGAAAATATGCATCAGAAAGATAAACATTATTAGTTTTTCCTTTCTGGTGTCCTAAACATCAATGGACTGCAACAATAATCTCTTTATTTTCTCCAAAATCAAAAAAGGAATCTGGATTCCAGCTAAGTTAAGACAATAAAAGTCAAATCTTTGCACTAGCCCTAGGCAAAACCATGTTCTTTATAGCTAACTGGGCAATCTCTGTACTTGGAGTAACTGAATTTAATAAGAATAACAATGATGATAATAAAGTCATATCTATTATTTCAGACTGAAAATGAAGAAATGACTGCAGATAATGAAAAGTAAGATACATATATTTTCTCTATCAGCTTGAAAATTATAGTAATAATGAGCTGTTTAAATTATCAAAGGAAGCTCATCACTTTCTGGATATGCTTCTAGTCACATTTGCAAGCTTCTAAATGTTTAGTAACTAATTGGAATTTCATATTTCCTAGATGTATAAATACGCTTTTAAATTTTATTTTAAGCTGTTCCTTCTGACAGACATGGCAACGCCAAAGATTAGGCAGTTCACCAAGATGCACATCACAGTTCCAAAATGCAGGTGTCTACAAGGCACTCCTCTCAGAACAATCAATTAGAATATTCACATGCTTGAGGCTTCTCTTGGTGCAGCTCCTGTCACCACCTTCACCTTTAAGGCTGCTGCTTTTGCCATCTTCAGCAGTACCAGCAAAAGCATGGAATGGAACCTCCACTTAGATGTTCAACACATAAGAAAGACTTAAGTTTTGGTACACCAAATACAAGTTTCTGATCCTGTTGAATCAATGGGACAGGCTTCAAGAACACTCACTGATGGTTTATCCATTGTTAATTTAAAAATACTGATCAGATCCCAAATATTAATAGGGTTATAATATAATGTATTATTTATTCTCTATTTGAATATCTCTAAGTATTTCTATTTTGTTGGTCTCATATTTTCAAAGCAGGGCCATTGTTCCACGAAATCTCTGCTGACTATAGACATGAACTGCCATGATCTCTAGCAAGTTTTTGGTCTGTTTTTAAATCATGAGTGGAACAAAATGCACCTGTCCTGGTGGAAGAAAACCTTCCAAAATTTCAGCCGAAAGCAGATTAAATATGCCTAGTTTGAGATTTTGTACGGAACTCAGACCAAATCTATGCATGGTGTGAGTTGCTGTCAGGTATCTAATTTGAGGGAAAAAAAAAAAAAAAAAAAGTTGTTTTGAGTAGAAAACTCAAACCGTTAAGTTTTGGTCAAGCTACATTTTCCAAGGCTGCCAGATGATTTTCTAGACTAAGATTTGGCAAAATCTGATGGGTTATGGCTGAATTTTATCTTTATGTTGTTATCACTCTTTAGAACAGAGATTCAAACAACATAGGGTAATGAAAATCCCTGGAAACAGAAATGGATAATGAATTAAAAATATAATGTTTCAAGCACCTCTGTCAGATCTTACCTGATAGGTATACAACAACTACAGAGGAGTATTTGTATTTATTCAACCAAAGATTACAGAGAAAATACTATTCTCCACACCTTCAGTACATAGCATACAAATCCAATCTTCCTTTACAAGCTTTGAGGGAGATGAATGTTTTCCCTCAGTTACGCAGCTGTAGAGTATGTTGGGAATGCAGAAGTCAGCCAGGAGTACAGATTTGCCTACAGAGTGACCTTTAACTCTTGTTCTCGGCAATTTTGTTAGTGAGAGTAGAAACATATATGTTGCAAATAAAAGCAAATGTATGGTTTCCCAGCAACTACTTTATCCAGAAAACATACTGGACTCATTTATTTGGGGGGCTGGAACTAGATGATCTTAAAGGTCCCTTCCAACCCAAACCATTCTATGATTTGTACTTAGTGGACCTGATCAAAGGACCTTGTCTCCTTCCTACCTTTAAACTGTTCGCTTTAATTTCGTTAATTCCACTTTAAGAAGGTATTGTGAAGAACCTCAAATATCACTGAGGATGAAGGGGATGGTCAGAGGCATGGAATCACAGAATCACGGAATTGCAGGGGTTGGAAGGGACCTCTAGGGATCATCGAGTCCAACCCCGCTGGACTAGACCAGGTTGCACAGGTAGGCATCCAGGTGGGCACGGCTTCCATACAAAGGCTTGGAAAAGAGAGAGCTGAAAGAGGAATAGAGATTGACAAACAGGATCAGACAATTGAAATATCAGGTAGTAGGTTTAAATAAAAGTGTAACTTCACAGAACATGAACATAACCTGTAAACGAACTGTTAGGAAAACCCCAAGAATGTACGTTTTTAAAAGCGATTTAGACACATTTATGACATACAGATCTACAAAATTCTAATACAAAATGCAGCTGAGTAACTCAAAGCTGACAAACAAAAGAGAAGAGATCACAGTGCTTCCCATAAGCAGATATATCTGGCCATTACTGATGGGTATATTCACCAGACAGATCTTTCATAGGAGTTCTCATGTATTTTAGCTAATCTAATTTGGTGCATAAGCCAGAAACATCTTTAATCTGCAAAATTTGCAATACTGGACTAAACCAATTGTAAGAGTTCAGAGTAAGCTTTCACAAAACGACAGAATGCCCCACAGAGCTGCTCTGACAGAACCATGATATTTCCACCAGACTACAGAAGTAAGTGGGAGCTGAGATGTCTTGGCGGGGAAAGCTTTTCTTCTTCTCTTCAGGAAAGCATGCTACAGGTGTTCACTCTGCCACTGAACAAAATTAATGAACAGTGAAGGCAAAATAAGTCTGATTTGCATCCTGGGACTTGTTTTGGGGCTGCTTTCCCTATAGCCCTTCTAGACCCACTGTAAAACTGACTGGTAGCCCTGTGAATGTTGTCCTCCTGTTAACATTAAGACTAGACCTGACGTCATCTGTACCTGCCATGCTCTGCTGACATCACGGGAACGGTGAGGATTTTCACTACATGAATATTGGGCTCCATGTGCCATTTTAACTCAGCAAATGGCACTGCACAATCAACCTTCACTACATCTCTTTGCGAGGAAAAGAATAATGACATTGGTTCGAAGGACGTCTACAGAAGTCCAGTTAGAGAATGAACAAGCCTGAACGTTATCTACCTGAGGGACATGCTTGTTTCTATCTACAGTTCTGTTCTCGGCAAAGTACTCTCTTACTTCCCTGTGTTCTCCTTCTGTTTCTGTTGTTTCTAATTACCACCAGCAGGGCTGGGTACACCCAGAATGGGGAAAGAGCTTGACCCAGACATATGTCTCCTCCTCCTGGCCCCTGGTCCACTCTCCAGAGGTTTTGAGAAGGCTGAAGGGAAAGGTAACACAGGGACAGACCCTGCAAGCCAGAGGCAACTTAAAAGGGCCATGTGGCCACAGAGGCCATGGCTCAGTGCTGCTGCTTTCTCCCTGTTTATGTTTTTTGTCATTACTCAGTTCAGCTACACAAGGCAAATTGCGTTTAATAAATTAGCCTAATGGATTCCGCAAGTGGTTGGTGAGCTGGGTGCTTCCTCCAGTTAAGGAAAACATTTATATTCGCTCTCCCTTTGCTTGTCTTGATGGGGAGGGTGAGGAGAGGGCAGGGATGGTGAGGAGCCGGAGGCCCGTAGCCATGCCCAGGGCTGGGGAAGCAGCGAGGGGAGCCCAGAGGAGCTGTGGGGAACCTGGTACCTGTGCCCATTGTTTTCCCACTGCTCGTGGGCAGCCCCGAGGCTGCAGTACCTACCGCGGCTTTCTGGGCAGGCAGCTCCCTCCCCTTCCCAGGGCTACACATTAAACTCCTCCAGAGGGGCCCCTTTAACAGCTCCCCATGAAATAATAATTCATTATGTCACTAGGAGGGAAGAAAGGGAGTGTAAGTGTCTTGATGGGATTAGCGGAAACCCCCACAGAGATGATTTAGGAGCCGTGATAATTCATTTAATAGGGGCCTGGGGTAAATTGCTAGACAGGGAAATGTAACTGAACCCGCTTAGAAAGGGCGCATTACAGGTCTGTATATGATAACTGGCTTCATTAGCAATATTTAAGAGATTTCATTTAAGAATGAGTCATAAAATGCAGAACTATTTCATCCACCTGGTTTGGTGGCCTTTAGCTTTACTCTGTCTGAATATTAAATTGGAAATGACACTACAGCAACACATTTTGGAAACTGTTCTTTTGGCTGTTATTTGTATGGTTGGTTTAGCTTCTCGTTTGTTAACCTTTTAAAATGAGTATCATTGAAAGCAGATAATGGTACGACAGAACTGAGAGAGATGATTAGGAAGGCTCCAACAGTGGAGAAAAGACTGCTGTAAAACTTAGCTGAAACTCTGCACTGCTGTAAACAAAGGGGTCCGAAAAGGGTCATCAAGAGGCAAACAATATCCAGAAAGCTCAGTGCGCTAGCCCAGTCTGCACTGAAAAGAGGTCTGAATGCATCTGGTTATGCAACAGCTTGGATGGGTGGGACAGCATGTGCACATGCAGAAACCTTCGTCTGGACCTGGGAAGTGCACCATTCTGCACTACAGAGCTGAAGTTTGCTTTTGTCAGCAAATGCTGGATTTGATTTTGGAACAGATAAGATTCATGTGATATTGTTTTCACACTTAGCAACATTTTAAAATTGTTAACCTGGGAAAAAATTCTTCTTTCAAGTAACAGACTAGAGATTTCTACTCACTACTTTTGGGTATATATTAAAAATCAAGACAAAGAACCAAATTTCATACAGGCTTGCACCTTCATCATCTCCAGTGGGGTTGTGCAATAGAAACTATGACAGAATTTAGCCTGGCATTCGTGTGGTTTGAATGTGTGTGCTGATGTTCATGATCCCTGGGAAAGGAATCATTCAGGGTAAGAGCCAGTAAAAAACGTTTTACTCATCCTTAGCCTTGTGCTCTTGCACTTGTCAAGTAAAATTTCAGCAATATTTGTCGCCAGCATTTATAAGCTACAAATGTTGTTTCTTTAAATAAAATCATTAACATGACCGTCCCCTTTGTATGCATTTTATGAGTAAGGATGCATTTCAAGACTTGGGCAAATGCTTAACAAATACCAAAAAGTGGGTCACAACCACATGAGCTGTTTCTGGGGTACCTTTCCCATTTACTGCTTTTTCATTTTTTATCACTGAAAACAAAAGAAATGCACTCATAAAGAAACACTAGCAAATAAATTATTAAAGCACTTCTGTCATAAATGTGTCTGCTTATTGTTCTCCTGAAATACCAAAATGAAACAGTGACATTTTAACATCACTGTACAGGATTAGAGTAAGATCTGCTGATTATATTCTATCTGGGGATATTACCAGCTCAATTGTACAATATTTCATTATGCAAGCTACTATCACTGAAAAACAAATAGTGGTATATATATATATACATATTTTAGCCTCTACCAAAAGTGTGGATATATGAATAATAGTTTAAAATCAAACAAGACAAGTAATTCTACATAAAATCATGCTGTGGGTCACATGACTATAGGATGAATCAGTTTTTCTTTAGATTACTAAAATTTAGCAAAACATCCTGTTCTGTCTGTGTGCCACTTGAAGGTTCATGTTATTACCTTGCTTTTTTTTCCCCCTAACTTTGAAATCCCACAGAATGTAGGCTGTATTTGATATAATATTGTAAACCATTTTGAAATATGGCAAGCAGTATCTTTATCAAATATAGCTAAAGGTATTAATAACCACAACTGTCAATTGTAGGAATAAGACAAGTGTTTTAATAAATCTTCACTAATACTCCACACAAATATAAAAGAATGACTAGCTTTCTCTCCAGCCCTTTCCCTGGTGACCGCTGCCTGTTACGACTTTGAATGATTTCCTCTAATGGAAGACAGCCAATACTGTCCATTATTCCAGATGGTCAGCTCTACTGCAAAGTTCTGCTAACGCTTCTCAGTATCTCGCCAGCAATTTTTTTCTTTCCATGAAAACCCAGTCCAAGATCAGCCAGCTATTAAGTTGGCAGATAAAATCTGGGCTATCTTGCCTACTTGTTATAAAATCCATTTTGGTATTCATGGTAGAAAGTGTGCAGTGGTTTCCTACACTGCCCGTATTAAAAAGAAGTCAAAACAGACCAACAGCTCTATAACAGCCAGTAAGTAATACATTAATCACTTGCTGCTGCACAGCTAAAAGGTGACAGGAAAAAATATAAGCAGACTTTGTGGGCACACTCTGAACTGGGCTGTACCTGCACAATAATCCTGTTCATTACAGCAGTTTGCACTAAACACAAACAGGATTCAGTCCAGCATCTTCCATACAGCAGACATCACTTTTTCATGTATTGTGAGCATTTGACATGCTATATCCTGATTTCTGTAAATACCAATTCAAATCATGCAAATATTTCATGCTCTAATCAGCAGAAAGTAGATAAGTACATGCAATTTAGCAAAGTTCAACTAATTTTTCAGTTAGTAGATAATGGCTGGGTATTATAAAGTAATGCTCATCACTTCACACAAGCAGCATTTGCTTATTGCTGTTCTCTGCTAATACAAAGAGGCATTAGCAGACACTTGTAAATTTTCCTATCTACAGCTTACATAAAAACTAATGACAACAACAACAAATGACAACAACAGCTCCCCTTTAACGGCTCTGCACCTAGAATAAATATTGTAGGTGTCCTTGGAGACAAATATTTCAAGTGCTCTGATATCTTTCTGGTATGCATTCTAGCATTTTGTCATCCAAAAAACCATGGTATGAACAGTGGGCTTACACACTACTTACATGATTTTCTGTAATGGGAAGCCTACGATGATGCATTTCTGGCTTGGAAATTAAAATGATTGTATTAATTCTGCAGACTCAGAATAGCTCTAGTGAAAACAGACCAGTAGATTTGACACTGAATGACATGAAATTGTGACAGATTTGTACCCTTGCACAGGAACACAAATTGGTCTGATAATTGTACATTTTACTGCAATAATATCCATTGTTTAATTGACATATTTTATTTCAGATGGTCAAACATTGCAAAATATGCAGAGAACATTCAGCTGTAAGCCACCAGTATTTGATTTTTTTAAGTGAAATTGTTTTCAAGAGAAAACTAACTATACCTTTGACCTCCTGACTTTATCCGAAATGATTATCCCCATAGCACTATCAGTACTTTCAATAAAATCATGTCTAACTTGTGTTTGAAACATACATTACAAATAGATGTATAGATGGACGAGATATTGAGGAAAGGAATAGTACAGATTATGAATATTAAGATTTATATTAATCTATAAGCCTATTAAAGTACAGTAAAACCTGTCCTTCAGACCACCTTTTTAAAGATATCACCTCCCTGATGGGACCACTAAATTTCGGGCCAAATTATTTTCCCATAAAGAACAATGAAAAGAAAATGATTATATTAAGACTACTTCTACTATGGTTTCTTTTCATTGTTCCGCCAAAAATGATTCCAAACAGTAAAATAACATTGATTTTGACCTTGTTAATGAACCTGAAGAACTTCAAGGCACACTTGACCATAGATTTCCCTTTAAACAGGAAAAAAACTGACATGCAGCCATCATAATTTCATCAACCTTGGCAGAAGATATGTAATTTCACTGGTATTTTGGATAGGCAGCTTGTCTTGATATTGTTAATGTTCCACAGGGACAGAAGCATGGTCTTTTTCTTCATATCAACACTTTTAAATGATCCTGTAATTTGTGTAATATTGATTAAGTCTTCTGAGAGTTAGGAATATTTTAAAAGGCAGTGTTGTACAGATTTATACACTATTACAGGATTAATTTAATTTTTCCAAGATGTCCATCTTCCCTATGGTGGGAACTTTCCAAAGATGTCTCACCGGGACTTCTTCACTCCCTTTAGGAGGGCTACACCCCATCAGCGTAAAATGTCTATGACTGCAGTTTCCTTTTAATAGGAAGAGTTCCAGAGACTACAAGTCTCAGAATGTAATGTCTCACCTCAATTTGTGCAGCTTTCTGCACTAAGGAAGTTCAGAACACAGGCTATACAAGGCAGCTTGGCATGCCACATGCCATCAACAGCAGCCACCACCTTTTTTATTTTTCTACTGCAGTCTCTGTGCGTATACAAAATCCAGAGAGTTTCCCACAACATTCTTTTCTGTATCTTTTTGTTTGTGTTTGCATCAGTCATTACCTAATGTGGAGAATCAGCATACCAACCACTCCAGACACTGGGAAGTTCATATCAGTCTTTACAGACATTTACTAATAACATATTATGCCCTAGAGAGATTTTTTAAAGGCAGTGAAAATGCAGTTAAAAACAAACAAGTGCCCCATCTGTTTCCAAATCAAGCCTGTATTCCAAAAGCTGTTTTTCTACTGCATGTAACTTCCTTGTTCCTGGAACTAACATAAGCACTTCAAATGCTAAAATGCAAACACAGATACTGATCACTGGAACAATTATGCTGTCGGCTAAAGCACTGGATGTTTTCATTTGGAACCCCTGTCTTCTTGTACATGTACTCATGGATCTGGTGATACACACAGATACAAGTGGTTAGGAGAAATATCACATTTTCTCCAGGTAGACACTATATAAATTATCTGTTCCAATGTAATAAGCCATTCAGCTGAGCTGTGGATCCTCGGAGTGCCCCGTACTAATGCATTGTTGATTCTAAACCACCCACTGTTTAGCAGCGCCAAAGACTGGAGTACTTTCTACACACCTTATTTTCCCTTTCCATCGTAAGATTCAATAAAATTACTCCACTAGATGAGGCACAATATACAAAGCTGTCAGTTATCTACAACACAATGTTTTTACTTGTCTTGCTGTGCACTATTGCCTCCAATTCACTTACTACTCATAGAGAATGTTAGCAGTATTTGGTAGTAACTTTGCATTTGTGTTGATGGAGCATTTCATGTTGGTGTTGTCACCAGACAAGTCATACCACAAAATCACAGCCCAGAGCTGCAGTTTCAGAAACAGCTCAGCCTCTTGAATGGTATTCTGGTTCCCAAAGTGGCAAATCTTCATTCCTTCCCCTACTAGTTCTTTTTTCTCTCTCCCACTCTCCCCTGCACTCATAGCCATGTAGTCTCACCACCTGCCTTGTAGCATCTCCTTTACTTATCAGGACCTCCCTCCTTTTATTTCAAGTCATTCATCTAGCAGAAAAATCACCTTTTTTTTGCACTGTTTTCTTCTGCCAGGTTTGCAAGATTAATCAAGTCTTAGAGGAACCCTGGGAGGGTTGCAGTTAGTGTGCATGGAAAGAGGCAGAAATATCTGGCTGGGAGCAGGGGTTAAGGGAAGTGAATGCAGAGTGGGACAGGGACCTCCCCTTCTTGGTGGCTGTGGAATGACTGGCTCATCCCATGTTGTTGTATGAGGCCAAAATGTCAGGACACTTTACAGGATGCAGTAATTGAACTGATAGGTTTCTCACATTTCTTTAACAGATGTTCAACCTTACCAGTAAATTCTGCTTTGTTAACTCATGTTATTAACCCATCTAACTACAGTGTTTACTTCTGTTAGTAAAGAGCATTGTTGTGACTCACAGTTAATATGCCAGCACTTGAAAAGTAGAAAAGAAGGACCTAAGAAAAACAGAGATTAACAAAAACCTCATTCACTGAAATGAAACTGCAATTTAGGCTTCCCATGCTGAGGTGCTGATGTAGGCCATGGCACTTTGTTGTGTACAATGTACAGTAGGGCCAAGCATGTGTTCCTACCTCTGCCTATCTTGACATAACAGCAGTTTTGGAAAAGTCATTCGTCAAACTTACAGCACTTGATAGGTTGACTTTTTTTCTTGTGTTTTTTAAAGACCAGTCCTCTTTTTCTTAAAATCAGATCTACTTAAAACTAGTCATAATTTAAAACAACCCTCAACGCAAACTCACTGGAACACATGTACCAAAGTAATGTTTGAAATGTTTGGGTAGGCATGTTAAAACCCCTCGTATATTTGGTCCAGAAGACAAAGTACTACTTTCATTCAGTTTCATTACTAGTATTTGATGTGTAACAGGAATTCATGACTGGTTAATGAGCAAATGTTAGCATGGCACAACTAAGTCTGCTATGGAGCAATCAGTGTCTCACTGAGGGTTTGTTAAGCTGGAGTTTTATTGTTTTGCCTTCCTCCACAGTTCAGTGGACTAAATGCAATTTACTGTCTTCACACTTTTTTTTCTCATTCCTCCCAAAAACTTCCTTGCTGCATCTGTACTGGGAGCTATGAGCATGTTTTATTATTATCATCCACACAGTGGGATAGATGCACTTGGATGATTTATAAACAAACAAAATGAAAAGTCTTTGCCCAGAGGAGCCTACAATCTAGTGCCTGAATGCTGCAATTGCTATCACGTGGGTGGGATTGCTGTGTCCATGTGTTATCAACTTGAAAATTGTGGCTGAAAGCTTTAATTCTGCAGTCAGCTCTGCTGGTGAGGAATAGATTCAGGCCCTGGTCCTGCAGTCGGCTGTGCTGGCTGGGAGCCCAGTGCCTGCACAGAGTCTGGCAGCAGGCTTCACCAGCAGATAGGGCTATGCAGAGAGGTCCTTCACTACTGCATTCAGTGTTTTTTTTTTTCCTTTCCAAAGAAAGTGCTGCAAATTCTCACAATTAATGCACTATTCATATTTGAGAGGAGATGCAGGCATTTGCATTTGGACAAAAACATTCAGACAAAACACTGTTACTCATGAGCTTTGCTGCGGATTGTGCAGTCCTTGTTCAGGTAAAATTCCTGTTCCCTCCAGTAGGCATTTCACCCAAGTAAAGAAATAGGCCCTGTTTTATAACCCCCTGTACAAATAAGCATCTTCTAGTTTTAAGCTGTTTCAAATAGGCTATGAATGGCCATACATGGATCTATATAGCTGCAGAATATTAACTGGCAGATTTTACATAATTAAATATTCAATCTCAACTTTACACGCAGTTAAGTGAAACTATCCCTTGATTTATGAGTGTTTGCTTATATATTGAACAGTGTGGTCATTCTGTGATATGTATCTACAGTAATTATTTATTTCAGGGTTATATAGCTTTTTGAAACAGCAAAATGTAAAAAGTATATTTAAAGCCTTTGGTCATCTATTGGGACCTATGTTAATTATGATTTGTGAATTATTTTCTGCATGAAATCACAATCTTTACAATAACAATATATAGATTATGAACTTCTCAGAAAGCCTAATGCCTGTGGGTGATATTTTGGTTGTTTAAGTACTGTCATTCTGTCAGAGCATTAATTTATATTTTCATGCTCTAGTCAGCACCTTGGATGTCCTTAGAGTTTTACACTTGGATTAAAAATACATTGAATTCATCAAGCATATTGTTAGTAAAATGAACTTGGGACTTCCCTGTTGCAAAACCAGTTTTATGATGTTCTTACTCTAAGTGAAGTAAGAGAAATCAGAAATGTTTTCAGCTTTCCAGTATAAACCTTTTCTCTCTATCCCTGAAAAGCTTTGAAACTCTGAAATAATCTGTGCCTGAATAGCTATTGGACTGTTTTCAATTTGTTTGAAATAGTATCTGTTTGAAACTGATACTATTTCTTCTCCAAATATGCCAACAGCAAGACCACTACTTCCTGGAAATCATTAAACAGAGTAGATCAAATATGCAGCTGGTTCTGTCACAGAAATGGGTAGTTGAAACATTTCTAAATGAATATGCAGAAAGTTCAAAGCTCACATATCCAAGCACTCTCACACACACATACAAAAATGCTAGAGGCAAGGCAGGAAAGATGAGGATGCAAGAGCAATAAGGAGAATTTGCACCAAAGTACATTATATTGTGGTACAAAAGGGATAAATCATATGTGTATGAAAATCATAAGCTTTAAGCTTTGGAGAGAGTTGTGCAATTGACAATCAAATGGAGCTTAAAAGAAATTACGAGGTTTTACACTAAAGTCCTGAAATAAAGAAAGTAATATTTTACAGCAAAAAATTGCAAATGTCAAGATTAAATCATAAGACTTTGCACCATTGAGCTACTAGCTAGCTCTATATCTTCTTCAGTTCTTAACACAGGGAAAGACCAACTTTCATGGTCAATAAAACTTAAGAACTTTAGAAATACATTTAGAGACATAAATCATATATTTGTGACTTTTCCTCCTTAAATAGCTAATTATAGAAGAAAAATGATTGAATATGTGAACTCCTTGGCTGCTAGCCTATTCCTGCATTTGTTTTTTGTCTCATTTTTAATCCCTTTTGCTTGTTCCAAGGAAATGACATTAATTTCTCTGCTTAAAAGGAGCTGGTGCAAATTGACAGCATAGAATTTATTTTTTGTCTTTCCTGTCTCTAAAGAATTTACTAGAAGTACTGAGATTCTGGGTAGAAATATCTTGGAGCAAACAAGCCAGACCAGAAGTGGAAAAAAACAGAGCTCAGATGCTCAAACTGCTTCTTCCAGTCCAAAGACGGACAGGTGGTGACCCAGATTGAATCAGTTGTTGTGGGAATGATTTGATTCACAAACAGGGTTGTAAAATTTTATATGGAGATGCCAGTGAAAGTCACAAGATCATAGAGCAAAAGGCCTTATTCACATAAATTACCTGAATGGCTATGAAGCATAAAGGAAATAAATTGAACAATATTGCTCATGCTTAGTTTACAGACATATGGTATGTTGCCCCACGTGATCCACACACTAGTAACAGGCATATCTGTGAACCCCATATAATAGTGAGGATATACACCTTCTCTAACAGTTCAAAGAACAGAGCAGTTGCTTGTGCAGAGAGATGCAAATTCACATGTATGCATTAAGCATTTTGCTAATAAAACCATCAGAGGAAGGGCTACTGAGCTTGTCCTTCTTTCCTCTGACAATATCAGCTGGTCTAATAAAATATACTACCTTTCCTTACAAGCCTTGCCTCTTTTACTGCAGTCACAGTCACACACACACACACACACACACAGCTTCATAAGGAATTAATTTTGGGAAATCTGGCAGCATTCAAAAAGGTGTTTGGATTTCTGGATGGAGGATTCTTCATCACCAGTACAAGAGATGTGCTATGCTCAGGTCATATGCAGCACCAGGGTGGGCCCCACTGCCATTAAAATGAATTGCATTTCTTTTATTTTTTTTTCCATAGATAGCTCCACACCTGTACAATATGCAAATTCTTACAACACAGCACAGCAATGCAACAGAGAAATATTTTCAGCTCTGCCTAGCAGGCTGATGCATTGATCTCAGTGGATTCTGAGATATAAACTTCAATTTGGCCCCCAGTCACTTAGTGGACACTGCCACCAGCAGCTCTGACACCGGGTTATTTGTTGTTGCTGTTTGCTGTCCCTGTTTGCACATTAATCCAGTGACAATTAGGTGTCAGCGAGCGTTGTTTCTGCTCGCTGATAGCCTTGGGCTCTGCGCTTGAAGCCCTAATCAGGAGTGTAAACTCTGCTATATTTCAATTTGGAGAAGCGCTCTTCCGCTAAGAGGCCCCTGGCACTGCGATAAATAAAACGCCTATTTACTCTATTGCCACACTTAGACATCTAATGCACTTACTACCAGCCCCCTAATCATGGCCCACAGTTAAATCCGCCTATAAATCACTCCATTCTCATCCTGCAGATTAGCGAGGCCATTTTCCCCAAACCCCACAATGAGCACTGTTTCCTTTTCTTGTTAGTCAAAAGCGAGATGATTTTTATTAGGTTAAAGACGAGCTCACAGATGGTAAATCGCGTGGAGGGAAATGAGATGGAG
>VXAB01009630.1:75657-90985 GCA_013399175.1 Odontophorus gujanensis
GGTGGGGATGTCTCAGAGACCTCAGCAGCCCCCCCAGGCCCCCACCCCAGCCGTGGGTGGGGTGCTGACGGGGCGGTGTCTGACTGCCTGATGCACAAAATGGCACTGGCCCACAGGTGCAATGAGCATGCCTGGCCTCAGCTGCTGGCAGCTTACGCTCCTGCGGTGGTTCGGTACGGCTGTGGTGGCTTCCAGCTGTGAACAAATTGGGCTGGCATTCAGAAGAGTCCAGAGGAACACCCACATCCTATCCATGCAGCCACACTGAAGTGGTCTAGATTCACCCCTGCAGCAGCACTGTGTATGGTGTGAGCACCAGCGTGGAGCATCTCGTGCAAGTGTGCCGGCTGCATCCTACAAATAAGTCTGTCCCTCTAAGGTGGGTAAGGAGCACTAAGTTGTATACAGATGTTCTAGAGGAGCTGGGAACAAAATGTAACTGTAATAAATAATATGATATATTTTGCATTTTTATTCTCAGTGGCTGGTAAGGAAGAGATTCTGAATTTTTTTTTTTTTTAATGGATTCATTATTCTCAGCCATTCACTGAATAATTCCCATGAAAAATTCTCAGTTTTGTTTGGATGAAGTTTGTTGCAAGTATCTGATATTTTACATCCTACCGAGGTTAACTGGTTATGTAGTCACACGTTTGCATATCCTTGACTGAAGCAGCACCATTCTGAGATACCAGATTTCCTGTGCAATAACTTCAGTAAAGTCAAAATTCATTATTCATAAATATTCTGCAACATTTGGTTAAAATTTTGGCACAAGCTCCTGCCAGCAAATCACTATATTAAGAGAGCCACAGAAAGCAAGCTCAAAAGAGAAGTACAGCCTGATCAGAAGCTTTTAAGTGATTCAGAGGAAACATGGGGAAATTTTTTGTTTCTATGGCGTTAGCCCACTACACATAAGATGTGGCAGGGATGCATTCACATTTCATACGTAACAGTCAGCCAGAGGGATGTCAGAGGCTTACATCACCCACGGAACATGATTTACATCACACGTGAACATACACCCAGATGGAGGAGAAAGTGGCAGCTGTTGTCATGGTGTCACAGGAGGTCCACAAACCGTAGCCTCTGCAAATTGGCCCACAGTCACCACATCCTGCAGCATCCCACCGCCAGTGGGGCAAAACGCGGTCCCTTTTCTCAGCCTCCTCTCCCTGCCCCTTTCTTCCCAAGCTCTAAATGGGGTGGATTGCAGTGAAGAGCTCCCTGTAATCTCTGTTTAACCATTTCCATATGACAACTGCTTTGGATGCCTGCAGCACGATGAAAAGGCCAGAAGCCCTAGCTCTGCTGGGGGTTCCCCAGGGAAGGATATGTAAACAAAGCCCGGGTCTGTAGCCTTTTGCACCTCACTCTCTTTTCCCATTCTTGCTTGGATCTCAGGTGGAATTAAAGGGATTAAAGCTGAGCGTAAATGAGGCGAGTGTGTAAAATGACTCCTTTCTGAACCAAACGGCATGTTCCGTGCTGAGGAAATGAGATGCCCATTTAAATCTCATCCATCCACCGCCTGTGGCCACCACCATGTACCTGCCTACTTAGCCCAAGGGTTAATTAATTGAGGCTTCAATGCACTATTGCAAGAGCATTATTGCATTTGATACTCTACATCTGTGATTTAAAACTCTTTCAGTCCCTTGTCAGCAAGGGAGGGTTTTAACTAGGAAATTAGCATTCAGATAAGGGTACGCTCTATTTGCTTCTGAAAGGAAGGAAATATTAAGGATGCTGGTGCACAAACCAAGCTGTAATATCCTGTCCCATCCTAGAAAGGGCTCTTGGGCCCTGCTTCCCAAGGGGACACTTTCTACAAGGGGAATGGAACATAGAAAAAGGAATTACAATCTTCAGTGGAAATGCCATGTAGTATAAACGAGACAACTGAATATGCTGTATTTTTTAGCAACTTGCTTTTATTCCATGATAATTACAGGTTTCCCATCTTGACACCTGGCTCATTTTAAATACCTGATCACCCAGCCACATTATTTCCATACTATATTTCAGTCTTCTCATGGAGTTCAAATACTAATATTACTCCCCATCTAGTTATTAAGATGTTAATAATCACTTTTATTTTCTCTAGGTAAGCAGAAAAACAATAATTCCTTACATTCACATAATGTCCTTGCATTACACTCAATGGCATGTGTGTGTAATCCCCAATCACTGAAATGAAACACACATTTTCCAGCAATAAAACACAATAGTTTGGGATATGAAGTGACAAAGGAAGTATCCAACTGAATCACCAGGAAGAATTAAAGACAGAAAAAATGTAATTTCCCAAACTCAAGTGTAGCTGCCAAACCTCAACACCAAGACCCAAGCGGAAGCCACGTTACCCATGCTGATCTAGACAGTGTGTCATTTTGCTGCACATCTTGCTTGTCAGAGCACCTGCTTCACTCCCCCCTGCCTTAGGAAGGGAACCTCGCAGGAGAAGGGTCACAACTTAAAACCACCAATTGGGTCTTAACTAGAAACATGCCAAGGTTGCTGTGTGCTTTTGCTCTGTCTCTGGACTACATAATTGAAAGTGGTAGGAGTAGGTTGGGTCAAGCGGAAGGGCTGCAAATGGGAGGCCTGCCTCAGCCACCTTCTCTAGGGATGGCCCTTAAGGCAGATGAGGCCATGTGTCTCGGGCAAGACTACACTGACACGTCATTGCTACCATTCCTTGGCGGTATGGCAATTCCCAGCGTATTGTGAAGAGCGCATTCCTCCTCCACGCTCTGCCATGTGTTTGGAAACACTGGGTAAACCCACGCTGACCTCCTTGACCCTCCGCGAGGCACTCGTGCAGCCATGCCCCGTTCCCTGCCTGCACACGGAGGCACAGTCGCCCCAGGGTGAAGCAGCAACTGTTGGACCCAACACTACGCAGTTGCACAGCTGCCTAAAACAGGAAGTGCAGATTAACTTGTCCAGTGGAAACTACAGAGGGAATTTAGGAAGACAGAATGCAATCAGCCAGGACACTGAGGTTAACACAGTTAATCTTGTGGAAAGTGCAATGGGACCTTTAATAACTGCAACTGGTCAAGGCCTCGGTTTTATGTCT
This sequence comes from Odontophorus gujanensis, assembly GCA_013399175.1. NCBI lineage: Eukaryota > Metazoa > Chordata > Aves > Galliformes > Odontophoridae > Odontophorus > Odontophorus gujanensis. The sequence goes on from VXAB01009630.1 coordinate 78,746, forward strand.
CGTCCCAAAGATGGCGCTTCCCGCAGCGCGGCGCTGCCCGGCCGGAGGAGGGGAGCAGCGCCACCTGCTGCCAGCAGGGCTCCCCTGGGGGGAGCCCGCGCGTCCGGCAGCGTCCGGAACGTCACTGCGTCGCACCTGGAGATAGAGCTGGTGTCTTCTTCCTCAGGACCCCCAGTGCCTACAGGCGATGCCTGGCAAATTGGGCTGTTATCTCCCTGAAGGCGTTGTCCCTCTGGGCATGGGGACTGTGGCAGCTAGAGCTCTTTCTGACCAAGTCATGTCACTTTTATTCTGGTTTCTTGACAGAGAGTCCTGGATTACTTTTCCAGGCTAATTGTCATTGGCTTCAGAAGCTTGTTAGATGTTTGCACAAAGGTTTTTCTCCTTTCAGCTATTAATCTTTGAACTATAGAGCTTAATAAGGCACTCGGAACTCCACTGTAATATTTTAGCAATGCATTGAGGTTGTTGTATGTAGTTCAGGCTTATGAACAATGACCCAGGACTTTATTTAACAGGAGGCAATCTATCCATTGTAAATCAAATATCTCTAAGCCAGCCTCAGAACAGCGGTGAGCGTAAATCAATGTGTTGTCACGTAGTACATATCTAGTCTTAAAGACATATGTCTGTTCCATATCTTTCTTTGGTCCATGGGGCACACATACTGTTTTACTACAAGCAGCACCTCAAGTGTCAGAGTCCATTACAGTAACCGGTGCATTGCTGGAACAGCTCTTTAAAGTTGGACTACATTTTAAACTCTGAAAATATATGCATGTTTTCTGACTGGTTTTGAGCAGCAGCGAGGGGAGTAGAAACACAAATGCTTTGACCTCGTGGACACTGCAGAAGACTTAAAACTAGCAAGAGCCTTCTATTTTCACTCCCCTCAGATACCAAGAAGGTGCCACCTTTTATGCGTTCGTCACATATTTATCACAGAGGTTAAAAAGAAGATATCATGCTTGAAAAACAGGAGTTTGACTTAAAAAATGAGGAGTTAAGGCCTGGTCCCATAAGGGCTTGAATATGCTCTCAATTTCAACTAAGAATGAGAGAAAATTGAGGAAGCTCAGCATGCTGTATGATTGGGTTCTCAGATAGGGTATAATTAACAGAGAAGAAACTGATAGAGGATATCAGATGAAGAGCTACATCATGGGGTTTTATCAAGCATGGGGCACATTGGAAAGTATCTAATACTCCAGAGATGAAATGGTTTCATGAGAGCCACACCCCCAAAGTTGCCTTTTTAGCAAGTGTAATAGGACTTTTTCAGTTTCATAAAGTATCTTGATAACTTGAAAGTGCCAGTTAATGGTACAATGTTCCAACTATGAATTTTACAAAGATTAATCTACCCCTTTAGGATCCAAAGGAGCCAATCAAAGGCCGCCCAGTCTTCGATATTTTACAGTCTCTGTGGGCACAAAGCTCAGCTGAAACATCCTAAACTGTCATCTTCATCTTCTTCTAGCATAAAAATACATATTTTTCCCCATAATAAAGATTTTTTATAATAGCAATAAAGTAACTCTCGAGAACATGGTTGTCTTGAGATAGCTTAACTGTGTCTGGTACCTCATAACACCCTGGGGACCCAGCCACCTCATAATAATCTCTTTCTTTACCATGCCTTGCTTAATTAAGGAGTGAAGCCAAAAGGTCAATGCAGGATAGAAATGTAAATCTCTAAGTTTTCATCTGGACCCTAAGTCCATGTCATAAAACATATACAGTGTGTTCATCACAAGGTTTGGTACATTAGCAGGTAGAAGGTGGAATATGCATTATATTCTTAGAATTCTAGTGTTTTAGTGAAAAAAAAGAAAAGTTTTAGCTCCTAATGTATAAAATTGTGACTTTCTCCTCAGAAGAATAATTAATAAGTTATACATTTATTCCCCATATAAGCAATCTTCTTTAGCTCAGTTTCTCTCTATTGTAATATCATGAAAATTACAAAATACATATGATAAATACAATATGCAATGTATGTTACAAATGTGATTTTTTTCTCCTCCCTATCTACTCTGAGTACTGTGTGTGCTGAGACAGACAATACAGTGTTACAGACTTCTCAGTTTATTCCAGATCTACAAACATAATTTTAATTTCGAATCTTATTACTACACTGGAATATTGATGTTATAATGGGCAACATGTTTTGGCAGCTGTTTATCTTCTTGGTTTCTCAGACATTTGCTATGCAGCTTTCCAGTCTCCAAATGATGTTATGAATGCACCTGGATGCGCTTCTGACATAGTTTAAACATGTTTATACCCAAATCTCAACTCCTAAATTATTTTCACCATAAATGATGTTTGAAGAGCAACAAATATTTATTTAACATTGAGTAATGGAGCATTCAGATTTCATTCGTGGCTTCAGTAATAAAAGTAAAGGTGTGATTTTGTTAGGAAATCAGTTATGTGTTTTCTCCCTTCTCCAATTCTAGGTGAATAAGTGAACAAGACATATGCTGTCCTGACTGACATTTGATCAGTTGGTCTGGATTTAGACCAGATGAACAATAAAAGTCATGCAATGATTTTTCTCCTCTGTTAAAAGGCTCTTAATTTCCCTTCTCCATTAGAATAGAAACACCATTCTAACAATTTATTTACTTTTGTGGTGTATGTACATGTTTGGGTTTTTTTTGGTAGATACTCAATATTCATTATTTTTTATCTATAGGATTACTGCTATCAATGACACACTTATAAAATTGTACCAGAACCCTAAAGAATTTTCATTATATTTAGCTTTTTCACGGTTTAGCTCTAAAATAAGAGAACACACTTTCCTTTTTGTTCACTTCCCTTTTAGTGATTAAACAGCTTTTTATATAGTTTTACATGATGGCCAAGTTCAAGTGAATGTAGCACTCGGGCTGCATTTTCCTATCTTTGTTCCGTCAATTGCTGAAATATATCACTTATATAATGCTTTCCATAACAATTTGGGTTGAGGTGTTTGTACAACTTTAATATGATCAGTCAAAGTCAAAGATAATAAGGAGACTAAATGTACAGAGAACTGATATGTATTTATTTATTATTAAATCTTCATTTCTTCCTTGGGCTATAACAGATTAGCTGCTGGACAGCCCAGTTTTGGAAGTTCTTCCTTCTGCAGTTGTTAGTGTTGATTTCACTGTGAGAATGACTAAAAGGTCCACAAAATTCAGAGTCTCTCTCCCCTACATGAGGTACTGCCAAAATACTTGGGAAGACTTCATAACTCAGTTCATATTGATTCCTGACTTCATGTAGGTTTAACACTTCCTAGCATTGTTAAATTCATCCTTTCAAGATGTAGACCAAGCAAAGAAATATATCATAGTAAGCATCAGAAGAGCCAGTTCAGGAATCTACACCCAAAATGGTAAATGTTTTGCCTTTGCCACTCCTTCAATTTAAAATTTTTAATTCCTTCATGATCAAATTCCTGCTTATATCCACAATCAAGCAGAGATGACTGCAATCATTTAGGAACACTGAATGGACTTCATCTCTGAGGTGAAGGATGCCACTTTCTGTTCAGTCACCCTGTCATCATGTCCATTCAGTCTTTTCTCTAAACTGTGTGATAAATGTTCCTTACAGAGTGGACAACTGCTTTGATGGAAACTGAAACAATATTTCAAAAGGTTTGGAGGAGACCAAGCATCAGGCAATGAAACTGGTAGTAACTGAGGCAGCTAGAGGTCTGGGAACAACTCAACTTCTTTGCAGCTCCTCATTTGCACTGTGCAGAATTTCAGCCCTTGTTTGCAGTTTTAACATTGAGAAAATTTGAAACAATAAATGGCATATTCTCCTGCCTTTGCCTTTTGGTGTGCTACCAAGCAGAAGTACACTAGCAATGCTAGGAAGAAGTGGAAAAAAAAAAAAAAAAAGTAAATTGAAGCAAGCAGGTAGAAGACAGCTGGAAGGAAGAATGCATTCTGCTACCCAAACAGTAAATGACAAAAATGGTACTGGAAGAATAAAGCATCCTAAAATTGCTCACAAAAGAAAGTTAATTCAAACACGTATGCACATTGACTAGTATTTATTGAAAGAATCTAAACATTAAGTGAATACTCCTTTAGATTTCAGTTTAGAGTAATGCATTCCGTAAGTTAGCCCACAGAATTATTTTTTAATACAGGCCAAACCAACCAATAAAGTTGTAGACCAAAACATAAACAAATAAGACAAAACCCCACCCCAACCTGAATAGCCCTTCATTGACTGTATTTTCAGGTATTAAAAAAAAAAGAAAGAAAAAGAATTAAAAATCTATAAAATTATGCTTTTTAAACAGGAGTTTGAGAGGCTGAAATGCAGCAGAGGAGAGGTTATTCTTTGTTCATTCTTGCTTATGTGTATAATATGGAGAAGACCTGAAGTATTAGTGGTCATTAGTCTAGCACTAGTGGGATTACAACAGCACTTCTTCTAGTGGCATACTTCATTTCTTTTTGTATCTACTGAGGTGACTATTCTTCTGTGCTTCAGGTCTACCAAGTTGACCTTCAAGAAAAGTGAAGCAGAAAAAGAACTGAATTCCAAAAAACTCCTCATGATTCAGGGTATTTCCGTAGAGACAAGATACAGTTGCAGCTTCATTTGTCCCTCTTTACCAAGGGAGATGCCTTTAAAATTAAAACATTACCCTTAGAACCCTAAGTGTAAAGACTATCAGATAGTTACTTCATGGTGGCAAGTCATATTCCCAACTCGAGTCAACAGTAACGTGTTAAACATTGTTTCCCACAAGTTAGTTACTCTTAGGTGTGGTTGAGAAATTAAAATTCCAGTTGCATTTCATGGGCAATGGGAACAGTGTATCTTGACTAATTAAAGACCTTTTTAATAATTCAGAGCACAAGTAGAAAATAGGCTTCTGACTTGATTTGAAGGCTATGGATTTTTGTATGTGAGGATTTGATAGAGAATTGGACGTTTAGTAGTATACTTGTGAGGTACATACAGAAGATGGATTTGTGAAAACTTGCTTAAATTAAATGTGTGCACTCTGGGGTGCCCACGAGTTTGTGAACAAAGAGCAGAAAGAAAGTGCAAATATCCTATTAAACCCCATTTAAGAACTGCTTTAGTGTTTGTTAAGTGTAGGGCCTCATTAAAGTCACCATTCTTGGAATCCAGGGAAAACACTTTGCACAATTCAATTGTTGTTTCTACAACTAATTATTTTTATTTTCTAATAAATGGCCTGTACAGTGAGCAAAGAGCAGACTTTTTTCCCTTCCATTTAGCACAGCTTCAAATGGTTACAATAAAGGTGAGTGTATTTTCTTTCTCTTTGACTTTAGCAACATTTGTTCTATAACAAAATCAATTAGACTGGTGTAGTCCCAGTTTCTTTCCCCGCTCATTTCCGGCTGTTGAACTTGAATCTTTATCAAAAGTACTTTCTCCCTTAGCCACAATATTTTTTTATGTCATAATAAATTGTTTGTTGTTTGGTTTAAATAGGAGACATGAGAAAGCAACCAAAGAGGCAGCTTCAGAACAAGAATTGGAACATGAAGAGACACTTCAAGCTTTTGCCTTTCCACTGATGAGGCATTCCCTATTTATGAAAGGTAAATTAATTCCCTGCTTACGTTTGCTGTTTTCCTAGTTATATGTATTTTCACCATTAATTAATGGAGAGATGAGAGACTGCAGCACAACAAGCCCTATGCAATATGAATGGATGTTAGGGCTTGCTGAATAGCTTTTCTCCTTCAAGCATTGTTTTAGGTGGTGGCTGCATCAAGGAAAAGACTCTTTCCCCTTTTTTGTTATGCATCCACGAGCAGTTGCTGGAGACCTGGCCGTGCATCTGAATAAAGGGTAGGAACCTTACTAAGACACAAATCATCAGCAGGGCAGATAACATAATGGCCTGCATGAAAAAATAGAACAACTCTTCTTTTTCCTTATTTTAATTAAGGAAATTCTCTACGGAGACTGTGGGATAGAGAGAGGCAAGTACTTCCTATCAGAGCAGCTGCTATTTTCTTCAACCTCAGTTGCGATGAATATCTTTCAGTGTTGGCCTGGGTCCTGAACAATCTTGAACTTCCTGCTCTGTTGGACTGTTGTCTGCTTTGCATCTTCATTCTGTACTGGGCACTGGGACTTTGTCTAATGTTCAAGGTGTAAGGGGTGTGAAAGGCAGCAAGAAGCCTTTACCACCCATGTTGGCTCTGAATGTTCTTTACATGTTATAGAATTAAACTATATTTTGGTAGGTACCATATGAGAAAACTTCATCCCTCTGGTTAGGAAAGGAATAGTAAATTACAGTACCTTCTGATTTCCCAAGAAAACAGACCACAAGGACTGAAAAGGGTAAAATGCTCCATGCTTTTCTATCTCATTCAGTCAGTGCTAAAAACATGTTGGTTAACACAAGGAAATAGTTATTTCTTGGTTTTGAAAAGAGTTCCACACAGTAAGGTCCACAACACAACTGAGACCTTCAGCAATGACAACAGTATATCTGAAAAAGTAATAATGATCATGATAAGAATATATTTCAACAGCAGAACAAAGGGAGCTGTGGGCTGCTATGGGAAGTGTCTTAAAAATGTGGGACTACTTTGATCCGCAGAAGCTTGTCACGGAGCTAAGTAATAAAGCTAAGTCATGTGAATTTGTAGTTAAAAGATGAACCAATTAGAGACTGAATAATTTGTGATATAACTGATAACAGGTCAGAGCAAGGTTATTGTAGGAAATGGACTTGACTTTGCAAAGAACATTGGATATTTGCAGGGCTAGTGAAACCGCCTCTCAAATTAAAGTGTTAGTAAGCAGTGAAAGAACAGAGGTGCATCTCATTAAAAATAAATATCAGGGCAAACAGTCAGAATACTTCACTAAAGAAAACAGCTTTAAAAAAAAAAAAAGTGAAACAAACACAACAAAATTAGGAGAGTGATATTATAGATGCAATCTGAAATAAACCACATTTATTTTGAATTTGAATATGGACTTTTCTTAAGTAAGATAAAATGTTTTCATGTGACCAGGGTCAGGAAATAAACACAGACCTTTCCTTGGCATTCACAGGCTGCCTTTAGTACTTGAATGACAGAAAAAATATTAGCAGTGGGCCAAAAATCATGGCTGACATTCACAAAACGTTTAAAGCTGTCAGTTAATGAGACAGAAATTGATACTAAATCACATGCAACACAGGAGCAGTTTCCTATGTTGAGCTTCCAGAAGAGCAGTCCCCTCCAAGACAAGAAAAAAATGAAGTCTGCATGATTGTGTTTGCTTTTTAAGTAAGAAATAGGAAGAGGATTTAAAAAGGGTATGGATGAGGCGGCAGGTTGGTCAAGGCCTTCTCAGTTCCAAAACGGAAATTCATCCGGTGTGAAAAATTTGTGTCCATAAGAGACAACCTTCACCTTCTTATGGAACTGATCTTCCATACCAGGGATAAAACCAAATCAACCCAACAAAACCAAACCGACCAACTAAACAAACAAAAAAGCAAAAAACAACTTGCTTCCCCTACTGGTACATTTTTACATACCATTCAGCAAAACAATCTTACTGTGTGATGATGCTGTGGAAATGACAATGAAAGAAGACCAATATCACATGCATAAGACACAAAAGTTTTTATTTAAATTTCATAAAAGCGCTATATATATTAAAACACACACACACACACACACACACACACAAAACAGCCAAGTGAACTGTGAACAACTGTGAAGTATACACAAATATTTGTACACTTAACGTATTGATTGTAAACTCAGAAGGAGAAAATCTTCCAGAGAAAAAAAAAAGAAAAAAAGAAGGCAGCAAAGGCATTTTATTTCTGATTTAGATTTGTTTGGTGGACACTTTTATCTGATGGTTTTTCTCACACTTCCAATCCATTGGTACTAGAGCTTCCTATTTTCTTTATCATGATTGGGCCCTTGTTCCATCATAGTATCAGTTTGGTGGGCTTGGCCTTCACAGCCATGAGTGCAGTCAAAGTAACACTTATTCACAAGGAACAATGCAGAGAAAACAGGAATCTGCAGTGGTGTGTTGGTGCACAAGAGTAATCAAGCGTTGTTCTAAGAAAGCACTAACTGCAGCTGAGATGAAACACTGAATAACAGGCAACACACATCTCCTCTCATTCCAAAGCAGAGGAAACGTTATGTGCCTTTCAGTAATACAACTGTGTCATCCCCTTAGGAGGTAAGCCCTCTTAAGAGGTAAGCACCCTACTAGCCACACCTGCACTTGCTATGGTTTTTACCTCCAGATACTAGGAAGTGTCACAAGATGGCTGCTGGAAGCATCACATTCACAGCAGCTTTTCTCTTTCACTTGTGCTCTGCATCTCAACCAGAGGAGTCTCTTGCCTTCTGAAGCAGAGCAGTGAACTGAGGCTTCATTGAAAACTGTGCTTACAGCTATTATAACTCTGGAAGAAAAATGTTAGGGAAAGAAGTATGAACGTGCTCAACATGTTATGAAAATTGAAGGTAAGCATGAACTCTTGGAGAAAAATACACGATGATAAAAAGAAGTTAAAGGTACACTGGAAATTCATACCCAAACTTCTGAATGGTTAAAGGAAACACTTTGAAAAAGCCAACATAAATGATAATGTCTGCTTCATTCTTTAATAAGAGTAGGTTTTAGTTAACATTTACTTCATGCATACAAAATCCAGTGCTTGGAATATCAACTGGGACATTCTGAATGCCAAGACACACAAAAATGTTGAAGTAATCAGAATGGTTGCCAGACTATTTTGCCAGTAGGGCCAGAACTGCTTTACCTATAGGTCCTTGAGAAGGGAAGACAGTAGAGAGATATTGTGGAGAAAGATGTGATGGAGCATAGCAACAACTGGGAAAAATGCTAATAAATACTGTGTTACAATACTACTTAATCTCTCATTATGAAGCCTTTGTATCTTCTGAGAAGCATATCTATGATGAAAAAAACAGATAGATATTGTGATACAGAGATCCACCATGGGATTTCTTTGTTCCTCTGAAGAGAGAGTAGCTGGCAGCACTCATAAAGTTCCATGACTGGTGGCTACTACCTACATGGTAGCAACCACCTGAGTACCAGAGCATAAAATTTCAAAATACATACATCCCAACACCTTAACGGTATTTGACTTATCTAGGTCTGTGGGCTGCAGAGAAGGACAGACAGATCTTTGCCAACAGAAATGGAGCATAGGGAAGAGCAAAGTAGAAAGTAACTGAGAAAACAAAACAAAACAAAACAAGACAAAACAAAACAAAGCAAGACAAAACAAAACAAAACAAAACAACACACATCTGTGGGGACTTTGACCAAACAGACTGAAGAACATTAATCTAAGTGAGGAGTAAGTGGTATAATGGTGCAAAAAAAAGTTGCCCTTGCCAGAATAAGTTTTGCCACATTCTGTGTTATTGAAAGGGAAAAGGGAAGGCTTCTTCATGCACAGAGGGCACACAGTTGTGCAATTTAATGTTCAATAAGTGTCCTTTGTGTAGGAATGACAACCTCTATATCAGAAAGCTGGACCTTTGCAATGCTGTATGGAATTTTCCCCAGGCAGTAGAGTGTACAAGACTGAGAAGATGAAATACTGCATGCTAGCTGTGAAACGGTTATCTTGCTGATGGCACAGTTGTGTGTATACAATCAGATCTGCTTCTGGGATGACAAATCCAGAACTGTTCTTCGGCTGCCATCCATACAATTTTTAAATTGAATAGTCAAAGAGAAAATCTGCCCTTGAGTGTTTCAACCGTGAACAAAATAAATTATTGACAACTTCTCATCTCAACTGAATTTACATGAGGGATGAGCAGTAGAACACAGTATGGATGGCTCCACTGCAAGTCAAGGTGACTTCACACCTTTCTTCTTCTTGTCTTCTTCACAATGACATTTCTGGCCAAGCTTGCAGTGATTTGACTTTCCCTACTTGGTGCAGACCTCTGGGCACAGGTGGATGCAGACTTTCAATTTGCTTCAATTTTTAAGGAGTGAAGAGATGGCCTAGGGATTTGGTACTCAGAGGACTGAACTGAATTGAAAAAAAAAAAGGCTTTAAAATAACTCATCACTTCTGAAAATGTACCCCATGTATTTGTTACTTCTAAATTATTTTTAAAGGGATGGGGGCCAGGTTTTCAATACAGGATGGCCACCAGTGACTTCAGGATTGGGATTTACTAGTTTTCTTAATTTCTTGCTGCTTTCTCTGATACATATGCGGTGCAAGAAGCCGCTGTTGGGTAGTTGCCATATAAAATATCATTATACTGATGTCAAAGATGGCCAAATTTTTACTTGTAGAACACACTGTATTCACATATTGGCTTTCAAAAATTTCAGCTTTTTCTAGGTCAGCCACTGCTCCTGATCTAGGTTTGGATGTTGCTTGTGGACATGACCCAGAAAGGTGTGTGCCTTGCCATAATACCACAGCTGGCTCTCCATTTCAAGCTTTCAGCGTATCCTTGCAGCTATTTCTAGATGTATTTATGGTGAAGGAGGACTGGCCTTTGGTTGCTTGCCTTGGAACAACTGAAAGCAATTGAAAGACGTTTTTTTTGAGCTGAAGGCAACATAGTAAAAAAAATGCAGTTTCTGCAATTTATTGAATTACTAAAGTATGCAGAAATTATTAATCACTCTAAACATGAGAAATAACTCTTGGCTTTCTTCTCTTGGTCTCAGTCAACTTCAACTGCCCTCTTTGAGTTAATCCCAGAAGACAATTATTATTTATATTACAGCAACACCTAGAGGCTCCTACTGAAATCATTGTGGTACTGCACAGAGCCCTGCATGTACCTACAGAAAGGCATGATCCTGCCTCATGTCCTGTCATTCCAACTGGTCAGCAAGAGGAAGAGGAGCAGTGGACAAAGCAGCAAATCAAGAGCGTGTACCCATGCTAACTCAGGCTGTTGAGTTGATACACACACTCATCACCTAAATGGAAAAATCCAGCCTTGCAGCCACTCTGCTCTCAGAAGTGAGACCTAATGGTCATTACTGTTGTACTGATGCCAGGAGATGAAGTGGTGGGAATCAGAGGGCTGGGGCAGTCCCCACAGTTACCTATAGAAGAAAAGTAACTACTGAGGCAGGTACACTTCAACACTGTCACATCACAGGAGGACTTCCAAGTCCTGAGCACTGGCTGGAAGGAACATGATGAAAGGAAATGTTTTGGCAGTGGGGTGGGCAGCTCTGTTTCTGCTGTTCAGTCCTGTGCTATCTGCTCCAGGACTGACCAGTGGAAAACCTCTGTGCTCACTTTTTCCCACTCTGCCTGGGGTTAAAGAGTGCTACAAGATGTAACAAGGTTTGGAAATCACCCAGCAGAGCTCATTCATTGTTGACTCCAGCCTTCATTAATGGAGAGTGCATAAGATTTGAGGCTAAATCACTGGTTGGAGAGGACAGGAACAAACAAAAGGCAAGGGGTACTGCATATGACCTGTGAGTTAGAAGTGTAACAAGAACGATTTGGAAATACTGCAAAGAGCAAACTGATCCTGGTAGCAGTGTCAATAGCCTCCCCTGTGAGCACTAATTATATTATTACGAAAACAGACTAACACAAAACTAAAGCACAGAAACATACATTTAAGATCTGGCCAGATGCCAGTGTGCTTAAGGCACATTCTCCATACCAGCTGAATTATGATACTGTGCTATTTGTTTTGCTGTAGTGCTTAATAGTGCTAATTGTCTACCCTCATCCTGCCATGGACAATGCAATAAAAACACAGATGGCCAACACAGCAACCATCCCAAAAAGCCTACACTGCATGTCCAAGATCAGAGGGGTGGAGGCAGTTAAAAATAGAGCAGGCCAGCAAGGTGGGCATTTGTCTCCAGATATCTATCCGTGGCCAAGCTGTTGTCAAGGCAGAGAAGATGGTTTTGAGGGAGAACAGTGTGACTTTACTAATCCTTCTGGTGAAATTGTCATTAAAGTGGAATATAGATTTTTTTAGGTGTTTCCCCTTCTACCTTCAAACCTCTTACTATATGACAACCAAGTGAAATGTTCCAAAACAGATATATTGCAATCTCCTGTACAGGAACAGTTCACACAGACAGGCATCAGCAGTTGCTCGGGAGCAGATAGGATCGTTGCAAGCAATACATCAGGTCCTTGCTTGATGCTTAAATAATAACAGCTTCCATTTCCTGGGTCACAAACAGCAAGTATTTGCCAATGAT
>VXAB01009631.1:0-62829 GCA_013399175.1 Odontophorus gujanensis
ATATAATATATATTAGTATATATAGTACTATCTACTATATATTATATACTTCCTTTTCCTTATTTCATTTCCTCCATATGTAACAAATGTATCAAGAAGAAACCACTCCAATTTTTAACAGCAATTTAAAAAAAAAAAAAAGTCAATTCAAAAAAGGATTTAGAGGTTTAATTTCATTTCCAAATGAGCTTCAAACTCCAGCGTCACACTCTGCATTTTAGGTATTACTTATACATTTCTTAATATTAATTTCATGGTTAAGTGAGGGCTGCACGTTTTCCTGTACTTCCCATAGTACTTACGGGTCTTTCGAGCAGAATCTTCCACAAAAAGAGAAGAAATGTCTTCATCCACTCCTGCTTCATTCTTTGCAATACAAGTATATGCTCCTGTATCTTCATAACGCACGTTACTAATGTGTACCTCACTGCCATTTGCTGAAAGGAGAGTTAAAATTCAACAGGCATGAGAAAATGCTTTCAGCTTAAACATTCAGAAGGCCTTCTCTGCTCAGTCTAATTCAACTGTTTTCATGACTTCATAACTTGGAGACATGCCAAACTAATCAAAAGGCAATCAACTGGGTAGTGAACTGTTATTAATGTGATAGATACCTGCAATACCTCAGTTGATTTTAAAGTTTGGAGTTAAATATCTGCTATTTTATATAGATTATATGACTATGATTGCATTTAAAGTCAGTTATATTTTCATTAGGTTGATTTGGTCATTTAACACTCTATTACAAGCTTTACAAACAATTGTGCAGGTTTCTACAGAATATAATGGACTAAATTTTCAATATAAATAATATAGAATATTTTTCTAGCAAACAGGAGTCGCTATGTTGGCTTTCCTGTGAATGATGCAAAGCAGAACAGAACACGTGCTTCTGATTTTATACCTACATCAGCATAGGAATCTATGGGAAACCACCCTCTGAAATAAATCCAGGAGTATTTTCAAACAAATCTTGAATGAAGTGAACACAAATGGGTTTTGCACACGCAAAATGAGCATTAGCACACAAATGACTCTGAACACCAGCTTGAATAGGAATATAAACAGAGTCCAAATTTCTCAAGCAAAGCTTTTCTTAAATATTACCATGTGAATAATGATATGAATGACTCTGCCTTGTAAGTATTGTATATTTTTTCAGCTCTAAGACTTCAAAAACAACTTACTAGAAATCCTGTAATGTGGACTGGGTGGGACACTAGGTCATGGTACAAAACTCCCCTTGGATCTATGGATAATATGATATGTAACGCATAGAGAATTTGACTCTGGGATAGGAAGAGCTCAGAGAAACTACAGAACTTCATTTTAAATGAGTACATTCAGAAAAATCAAATTAAATTGTGTTTTGTTTGGGGTTTTGTTGTTTTGTTTGTTTGGGNAAAAAAAATACAAACCTTTCCACTCAAATCCCTAAATGAGAAATCAACAGAATGCTGCTATGATAGATGAGACCATCAGGAAGAGACCAGCACTTCCTACTCACAGTGGAAAATCTTTCTGTTAAGGAAACTATTCACATGTACTCAGGACAGAGTGCTGTGAAAGCACAGAAGCCTCCATCACCTATAAAGAAGGTAAGACCCCACAGAAGCAGTTGCCATCTATTTGTCCCACTCTATCACACTGCAGCCTCATTTCTGTCCTGAGAGCACAAGATTTTTTCTTCCATGGCTGATCAAGCTTCACCAGAAGGACTACAGATGGATGCCATTCTGAACATTTTCACTGAAATCTCCAGGCCCTAAAAGATGACCTTAACAATTGTTGAAAAGTTAATTTCCATTCAGTTGTGCGGGATTTTTAGTTGTTTAGATGTTTTTGATTTATTGTGGTTTCCTTATTTTTTAATTATTTTTATGTCGTGTCTTTAGATGACCTTTGGGATCTGCTGAGACCCCTCATATAAAAGCATATCGATTACATTATTCCTACTGTTCTTTAAGCCATTGGTTCCCTAAGTGTCCCTGAGATTCTTACCAATCAAGAAGACTTCTATTTTCAACTGAGCCCCAATAAATGTAAACTTCAGTCCAAGTTCCAAAATGAATTTAAATCTGGGCTCATGAATAATAATTAGATTACCATCAATGCATAGTTATGAATAAAATACATTTTTGTGAATAAAACATTCACAAAAACATTGCTTCCTAATTTAAATAGAAATTTTGAATACACATGGAATGGTATTAATATACTTGCAGTGACAAACTCTAACATGGTAATTAGAAGTCGGTTTGGGGCTGTTTGTTGTACTCAGAAGCTGTATGTCTCTTAACTGAGAAAACCTATTGGAACTTGTTGGTAATTCAGTTCCTATGTAAATCTCTTATTTTGATGAAGAAAAAGCAGAGTACATGCATGCCTTAGGGAGAAATATCAAGATACCACCTAAAATGTTTTAGCTTAGACTTCAACCCTTGTTTAAATTTAGGTAATAAGAATAGCTAGCAGGGAAACGATGCCCTTGTAAAGCTTTTGCAGTCTGTAGAAAACAACAAATACGCCTTGTACCTTGAAGAGTTAGCTGTTTAGATAACTTTGGGGTTATATCAATTCCATTCTTCAGCCAGCCAAGTTGTGGGTTAGGAATACCTTCGGCATGGCACCGAAGGCTAGCGGTCACTCCTGGCTCCCTTGCCTGACTCTCTGGGTAGACTCGGATGACTGGTGGAACTGAAGATAGAAAACAGTGATAATTTAGAGGAGAAAGGTATTAACTTCATTAAAAAAAAAAAAATGATTACAAGCAATTCTAAAGACTCCTGCAGCTATATACAATGACAGTGAAAAATACCGATGTGATATTAGTCACATATTCACCCACATTCAATGCTGAACTCTGTCACAGTAAATTTATGAAGCAGAAAATGTTCTGTGAGAAAAATCCCTTCTCACTGACTGTCAGAGAAAAGCCTGCATTCTAATTCAGCAGTTTGTGAGTTGAGTAATGAGATTTTTTTTCCCACAAATTTCTTCAGAAAATACAAATAATTTAGAGCCAGTAAGCTGTGATATGGTACAGAGATGATAATTTTCTTATTTCACAAACCATTTGTTTAACACTTCCAACTTTACCTTTATACTCTCTCTAAAACACCTAACAGTGACCCATCTCACTCATAAAGCACAAGTAACCGTGTTTATGATAGCTAACATTACATTCCATTTATACTTAATTACAATATTCAGAATTCATGTGAAAATTCCAAGTCTCATATAGTAGTGTTAACACTGGAAACTTTGATGCTATCAGAAAAAAATTCTGGCTTGCTCAATAAAATGTAGGGATATATGCTACAGGACTACAGGAACTTCTTGTTTCTCTTTTTACTTTATTTAATACAACAGTCCCAGAATGAAAGATTGTTTATTTGAAATTTCCACATGAAAAGAGGAAGTAAATATACTACATCATACAGATTACTTGGTATTGCATTGCTTATTAGGCAGATCAGCAAAATGACAAACTATTAACCATGTATAGAAAAGTATACGTAGCCATTCTGGGGATAAATTAAATTCATATTTTACGTGCTTTATAAAGTAACTAGATAATTGTGAATTTTACCATAAAGCATCACACATATCTGAATCTGAGGCTTGATCAGATCAGCTAATCTTATTTAAGTGCTGATACTAAAGCTTTTGGTTTGAATGGCTTATTATTTACAGCACTTTTAGAAGGTTTGGAAACTTGCTGCAATACATGCTTACCAACAACAACAAAAAAAACCTGCTGCGTAGTGCATCAGTATTGGCATATGACATCAAAGTAGACATATTCATATTGGCAAACAACGATTCATGAAGATTTAGTAGTATTGTTGTTTAGAAATTTTATATGAATAACTGGTGATATTGTCTTTAATTACACAGAGAAAATGATCTTGAAGTTATTTGCAAAACAAGCAAAAACCAACGAAACAAAAGAGCAACAACTTTTAATGAAGGTTAAAGAAATATGTTTCCTATTATCCAAAGATTTGTCAAATGTAGCTTTAAAAATGTGGAATACTTAGCTGGTGTTGCAAAACACAGCTGGATAGAGGTTGAAATATCAGCTGATAATGAAAGAAGATAACAAGATCAAAAATTAACTGTCTATTTTGGCAAGAGATTAAATATTTTCAAATGCTATCCAACTGTTTACAAGAAATGTCCCAGCATGCTGTCCTATTAGAGCATAGAAATGCCTCAGATTTCATTTCTGCAAGAAATACACATATGTATGGCATCTCAATTAAGACATAAAAATCAGAAGGTTTCAGGGATATTTTAAACCCAATTGGAGATGAACGTCTTTTCAAATAATACATATGGAAAATTACACATAACTCCAGTAGACCAAGTACAAAAATATATTAAAAAACATGGAAGAAAACTAAAAATTTGAAAGCTATGGCTGCTAGTTGATTACACTACCACTTATGAGCAGCATACCTAGAGCAGTGATTTAGGATTTCCATTGACCTTCTGGAATGGGGTATACACAGATCTCTCTATTTCTATTTTCATCTCAAGCCTAACCTTGCAATGCACGTTTACCCTCCAACTGTTCCTGTCACCCCTCTCCTGTAGGATCTGTGTGAGACATTGCCTTTCCCTCTGTGTTCCTCATCTCAAGACCCTCTCAACTGTACGCTTGACTCGCTTTTTCAGCACCTCATCTCCCAGTCTGTCTCTCCTCCAAGGGCCCAATTTTGATCTCTGCCCTCTTCAGCATTTCTTGACAGGAGGCTCTTTGATGACCTATGTCCATGTTGCAGATTTTCCACTGCATCAAAGGCAAGTGGTCTATTTCTCCATTTTACCTGAAGATGAGCAAGGAGCCTTAGAGAGGGTATTGCCATCACTTCAGAATTACAAGCAACGTCAGCAGTACAAACCACTGATTGCAAGGCATTACATACCATGTACCTATTGCAAGGCACTGCTTGTTTTGTGCCAGTGGAATATTATTATCGCATATAAAAACTTGTGGGAACTTCACCATCACATTCTGACAAACTTCTACTGAGTGAATGTGAAAAGGAGTCTTCAATTCATCTAATTTTGGATTTTTGTATTATTTTTATTCTGTGAATAGGGAAAAGAAATTATTAGTTTAGCTTGGGCAAAAATGCAATTTTCTCCTTTCAGTTTCACTCTCACAACACCCTGAAATTAGTTAGCTGCAATTTAGAACACTTTTGGACAAATACCCTGTACAGAATATTTCAGTGAAAAGGGTTTAAATTATGGCTACACGCCATGAAAATAAAACCAATTAAGTTATAAACATTTGAGATCAGCATTTCTTTGTGAAAAGAATCAATCTGCCATAAATCCAGTAGTTGCTCCTCCTTTTGTTTTCTTCCCAAATCAGATTTATCATGTTAAATACAACACTTTACTCTAAGGTTTAATAATTATGTGCTGTGTTATTCTACAAGACCTCACATACAACTGAGAATTGCTCACCAACTGGAAAAATAAACCTGAACTTCTAGGCTCACAAAACCTCATGAAAGAAGCTAACGTTATATATTGCCTATAAAACATACATTCCTGCCAATGAAGTATGAGTTAAACAACATTAATGTCAGCTAAATCAGACTGTAAGGGACTGAAGTGTAGAACTAGCTCACGTTGTCATATGGAGGTGTTCAAGGAACATTTAGATGTTGTGTTGAGGAACATGGTTTAGAGAGAACTATTGGTGAAAGGTGAATGGCTGGACTGGATGATCTTGTAGCTCTTTTCCAACCATGATTCTATGACTACATGATATATAATAAAAGGCAAATCATATTTCTGGGGCAATATTATCTTCACAGAATTTTAGAAAATAGTAAAACCAAAATAAAATGTTTTCAAAGAATTTCTAATTATTCTAATACCTTAAAATTCTTAAATATTCTAATACCTTAGCATAAAGAATCTTCTTTTATAAGGGAGAAGTCCTTAGCATAAAAAACGTGGGGGCGAGGGAAAGTCTTAAATGATTGTCTTTAATAGAGTCATGAATAACTCAAATTTGGATGCCTGCATTCAGTTCAACAAGACACGTGAGACTGTTGGCTTCAAATATAAGGGATATATAACTATTCAATGCTTCTTACAATTGTTATAAAAACCAATGAAAACTATTTCAGCCAGGAATAATAGGAAAAAGAAAAAAAAAAAGAAAGAAAGAAAATAGACTGTTCAAGTTGTCTGGAATCCAGAGAGAATGCATCTGTTTAAGAAAGTAACATAATATATTTAGTTTACCATATTGCTCTTATTGCTCGGTATCACAACTCTTCTTTCTGACTGAAATGGTATTTTGTTTTGAAAATCAAAGATCATAAGCAATTCCTCGGACACTATAAATCACTTATTTATATCTGGCTGAGAATCTAGACTCTTTCATTACCTTCAGGTGTTAAAGCTTTTCTTTCCAGTAGGCCTTTGTCTTAGCACTAAAATGGAGAAAAATTCTTGTCACCTTTCTGCAAATAACTTTCCTTGAGAAAGCTCAGGAAGCAAGATACCATCATTAGTAATAAACGGAAAGATAAACTATACTTGACTGCTATGTATATGTATGTTTTTAGAGCTTTGAATTTCAATGCAGACTTTCTTTTTGTTTGTAATATCTAATGACATTCTATTTCCTTGTCTTTTGCTATAAGCAAAATGTCACATTTTATTATAAAAATTATGATTTTTCATTTAACTGATGTATACTCTTTTTATTTTGCATTAAATAGCTGGATGCTAGCATAAAGCTATTGAATATATCAATATATTAAATGGTATTTTAGAGATAGGTGGCTCCCTACATATTAAAATGACCTGTGTTACAAGAATATCTGAGTTATTTACAAGGGTTTTGTAACATGGGTTTGCTACTTTTTGGAAAAACTCTACCAACATTCCCTTATAAACTTTTTGAAAGTTGCAGTGGAAAAGAAAAAAGAGGCTAACAATCACAAAGTAAATTATACAAATGTTTGTGAAATACAGATGACTCACCACTGTATTTATGTTCTATTTGCAGGAGATTCTTTTTAGAGAAAAGAAAGATTTCTAAGGGCAAATTACAAAGATGATATTTTAGATATTTTGTGTGTGGGGAGACATAATTAGACAGCTCTTCTTTGTCTTCAGAGATATTAAGACCAACACACATCCATCTATCATCTGAAAACAGACTTCCAAATTCATGGGCTTCATGATATATGATGTCAACAACACTAAAGGAAAAATACTTGATGGCATGAATTTCATTATCACAAATATACAGAGGAGAAAAAAAAATCAAACTGACAGGCTCAGACTCTCATTATTGTAACCATTTGATGAAAGAAAGGCTGTGAGAAAAAAATTGGCTTTTGGTGGAGCTGAAGATTCAGCAGTTTCATGAATTAATAAGACCAAACCATTTTAGTTTTCAGAAAGGGCATTCTGGAAACCTTTTCTGTTGAATGATTTTTTCAGTGTTCCATCAATCAACATCTGACTGCTTCTCTTAAGTATGCCAGGTGTGTCAGTTATCTAGATGATAAAAATGAATCCCATAGTGATATACCTATGGAACTAATATTCTGCATATAGAATTATACAGAAATGCATCATGAATTTAAAGCAGAGAATTCAAAACTGCAGATGAGCTTTTGACATAGAAACATCCATTATGGGTTGGCCTCACTATTTAGCCCTCAACGTATAGCAGGAAAAATAGTTTTTGTATGTATGTTCTATAATTCAGATAAATCTTAACAGCAGTTGCCCTCTGTCCTGAACAGAAGAAAAAAATCACATCTAAGTCTTAATAAAAAAAAAAAACACCAACAATATAGTCACAGAACTACACCCTTTGCAAGTTTTAAGGATGATGTAAATGTTATTCATTAGTATTATTTAACGAAAAAATACACCTGAATTACTATAGCTCTGCTGTGTTTTGATAAAACGTGCAGAAAAATGAGTTAGATAGCTACTTATAACATTGCTTACTATATTTACCCACTGTATGATTTTAAAAAATATTACACTGAACTTTCACTCCTTAAAATGTCTTCTACAGTGCTGATTATCTGTATCTTTTTTTAAAGACTTCACAGGATGTTCATTACTCACACACGTATAATGTTTGCATTACTCATTACAAATAATAAAAATATAATTTAATTTATCTAAAAATGCAAATTTCACAGGATCCCTGCAGATCTGTATTTTTTTTATACTAATGGAATCAAGAACTTCAAATCTCATTACATTGTTTTCAGTGAATGTTCACATTAGATCTTTGATATCAGAGCCTCAGAATCTCATTAAACTTTGTCTGACTCTCCTGTTAATAGAAGTATCATTATATTAATTAGCCATTATCACAGCTGCAAGTACTGACCATCATGTCCATTCTTAGGAAGACTGCTACTCAGAAGTACAGACCTAAAGTATAAAACAGCTGTTCATTTGACCAAAACTTTAAATCTTTGTGTTCTTAACACTTTTTATCCACAGTATTAACAACAAATGATGCAACTGATCTATGGGATTCCTTTATTTCGCCCTTACTCCCCCCAAAATAAGTATTCAAAATGGTATTAAAATGAATCACTCCAACAGTTGAACAGAGCAAATATGGATTAGTTAATTTGCTTAGACAACTTTAAATTTTTATGAATGATGTAAAAAAATAACAGCAGTGATTGTTTTTGGATCTTGAAGGGTTTTCTTTCTCCAAAGGAAAAATACTATTTGGTGACAGATATTTTGTCACCAGAAATACCTACAGCTGTCCTCCTTCACCTGTCCCACACCATGATCCTTAACATCCTACCTTTACAGGAAAAACTTTTTAAGTTGAGTTTTGTCTCACTGAGGACTCAATTGAGCCAAGAAGTGAAACATATAGAACACAAGTACTGTAAGTTTTACAGGATTACCAACACACTGGGATAGGTATAGAAGGTGCTATAAGACATATAAGTTTATTAATAAATTAGGGTAGAACAGGTTATACAAAAGAGAAGAGCTGTCTAACGACCTTCTAAATTGTCCAGTTCATTAAGAATCCTGTTATATTTGCAGGAATTAAAACACGAGTAAACAGTATTTCAGTCTTCCCACTAGTCAAGCCAGCATTTTTACCTCTCTTTTTAGATGACAGAAAATTGCTGCAGATAATATTAAAGGAGGAAAAAATGCTGATGCTGTGTAGTAGCTCAGCGAGAACAATCTATTTAAAAAATGTTGAAAACAATTTATAAAATTTAAAATTGGAAAAAAAAAAGAGACAGGATAAAGTATCGCTATGAACTGACAAATGCTTTTTGTTTAATGTGGGAAGATAGATGCAAGAGCAAAAAAGATAAATATGGAGGACAATGCAATAGAAAAACACAAGGTCACCCAAAACAAACAAACAAAAAAAGATATGAAATTTCTCTGGATATAAACTACAGTGAGATCACTGGTATGCCAATGGAGATGAACAGTTGCTTAATATAATTTAGTAGAAAAAAGTGAAGATGTAGGAAAATAGAGCTAGGAGCTGACACTACTGACGTCAGTTTTGGCCAAGTTGGAGCATGGGTTGCCTCCCTCCTTTGAGATACTCAAAGGATGTCTTGACATTAGCCAGAGCAACCTCACTGAAGGCGGTCACTTGAGCAATGAGGTTAGATCAAATGCTCTGCTTCCAACCTAAGCTGCTCTGTGATTTTGTGACTGAGGCCAGGAAAGCAGTCCTTAGAACCTGAACAGATCAACACTTTAAATTCAGATGCCTAGACTTAAAAATCATGTTTAGATGTTGGTGGTATGGCAACAGGGGTTGAACCTTCCCAATAACATGGCATTACACATTGTTGCCATACAATATTTGGCAGCAGAGCGGCGATGTAACAAAATGGTGTCTGACATGGAATCGTGGATGAAGCAAAGGAATAGAACTGACTTCTTCCATATGGGAAAAAAGGCATTACTTTCAGATAACCTATACACATTTTTCTCCTGGTAACATGCTCATATGTGAACAGTTCGCTGTGCAGAGGAGGTCTACTGCACTATCTTACTCTTTTTAATAAATGTTACTCTTACAGAAGTACTAAATGAGTTTGACTTACAAGGTAACGTATCAAACAACAAAGAAAAATAACTCTTTTTCTGTCAGAAGTGTATTAAAAAGACTTTTAAAATTAGCAATGGTAGATCTGCTTAACAAAATCCAAATTTGAATCTCTTACAACTTAGTAATTAGTGATTTTTTCCTTACCATTCACTTGAAGAATATGAGTTTGATAGAGTTCATCATAGCCATCAGCATAACAGGTGTAATTTCCCATATGAGTTGTAGTAACCTTAGTAATGTACAAGGACCCATCATCTCCAAAATCCTACAAGGAAATATTAAAAACAAGTTTATCATAATTACATCTTTATCTCTACAGTAATTATGCTCTTCTTTTTGGCAACAATGCTGGGATGCAAAATCAAATATTCAACCACGATAGCTGACAGTAATCTGAAATCCTGGTATTTTAATGTCTTGGAAATGGCAGAGGTTTGTATTGGGTCAGTAAAAGAGAACATTACTTCTTTTTCAACAGCTAGCTAAATTCAGAAGTACTAAGGATGTATTTGTTCATTTAGCTATGATAGTTATTCGCAAAAGAGAAGCTATTTTGGCTTCAATCTGATTAGATAAAAAGCCTAAACTTCTGCACATTTTAAGACGGTAAATGATATCCTGCGGAAGTATAATTAAGTCAATTAAAAAGACTGTTATCTTAAAAGACGATCCTAAATGAACAGTCTAGTAAAATCTAGCATCTGCAATGTTAATATTAAGCAGCATTTTCTTACTATAAACAAGTTTCCATATCGCTTATTGTAAAAATATATGAAATAATTACTTATGTTTGTAAAATAGAAGTGAGCTATAAGAAAATTAAACTCATCTAAATTTTGCAAGTCCAGTCTTAAGCACTAAATGGTTGAGTACCAAAGATCTTTTCTAATAAAATTGACATCTATGTCACAATCTCTCTTCCTTTTTAAAAGATACCACTGATGAAACATCTCCCTGGCTATTTTACTCAAAGTTATTGGTTTTCAACAGGATTCATCCCATGACATTGTGACTTCTTCACTCAAAGCGATTCAGTTTTAGGAAGGACTTTTGCTTTAGAAGTACAAACTAGATGTGTTTGGTTTATTATTAGTATACTGAGTTCATTATTTGTTTTGGTAATGAAAGCAAACAATTCAACACAGTGAAAACAGAACACTATAAGCAGTTTTCGGACAGTGACGATGAAGCACAGACAAGAGTTCTCAGATTGAACTGTGACAGACTCATTTGCTTTATAGAACTCACAAGTTAGAGTCACCCACAGAAACTGTGTTCATACAGGCTCACAGATGAACACCACTGTTTGAGCTTTCAAACATAAACAGCGATTTATACGGGAAAAGGTTATTTTGCCTTCAGAAAAAAAAATAATTTGATAATCTTAAAAAGAGGGCTAGAAGTTTTATGATAAATAGAAAAGCATAAACGCTCAAGTAGGAGTGACGTGATTCTTCTAAAATCAAATTGAGAAATTGTAATTATTTTTGTCATCCAGAAATAAAAAAGAGTTGAACAATTATTTTAACAATGATTCCATTGCAGCGCTGCTCTGTTGAGGAGCTTGACATTTAGGAATCATAATGTGTGCCATGAATAACAAGTAAAAGAACATGGAAAGAAAACATTCATTTGGCACTGAATCTTCACTTAGTCACTTTAGTGTTTAGTACAACAGAAATCTAAAGGTGTTTTTTCTTTATAAAACAATAATTATTTCCTTTGGTTATATAAATTACTTTTATATATTAATTCTTTGCATGAGAGAACCTGTGATCATTTGCCTGCCAATCTTCATTACCAGTTCTAGAAAGACCATTGCCAGCTTTCACCCCAGAGAAGAACGTATCATGGAAGATGGCTTGAACTTGTTTAATATTACAAACAGTTGAGGACTTTCATACATGATTATTCTAGAAAAGAAAGTGTAATGTTCTTGCAAAATAACTATTGCTGGTGCTTAGGAGTCCCAAATGAACTTGCATTTTCTTGAACACAGAATATGAAATATTTTACATTTGTTTTTTTCTAAATGTTGTATACTCACTGTTTGGCTGGATTTGGTGTGCTTTTATATTTTGTTTTAAACCTTTTAATGTTTTTTTACAAGGATACACAGATAGATAAGCTTTTGAAGGTTAACTGTAAACCTTCTTAAAAATAATTGATTTAATGGCATGACAGATAAATTCCATTTACACTTTATCTGTTAATATCAATATTACAATTCCTACTTTCTAAATAATCAGCTTCTCTGTTGGCAGATAAATGCAATTCTTCAATTTGCTACTGGGTGTCAGGAGGAAAATAAATACTATGAAGAAACTTGAGAAGTACTGTATAAGGAACTAATCCAAGATATTTTAATCTTTTACTTCTGACTCAAGATGGAAAACAAAACATGAATTTCTTCAGAAGAAAATATTGTGTGCTTTCAGTGTCATATATTACAGATGAAATAAGGGCTAATCATAAATCTCAAAATCATCTCATTGAAGAGCCAGCCCAACAGAACATAGTAAATCAAGTCAAAATTTAATGAATAAATAAATAAATAAATAAATAAAAACCACAGTATAACATATTATGTAGTTGTAATAAACGGAAGAAAGCAGCAGTATCATTTGATTATCAACATGGAAAAAGGTGAACATGCAGCAATTCAGAACAAATTAAATCTCTAGTTCATACTTTGAGGAAAATTTTGTGCATGTCCTAAGTTTGCCTTACAAATACTCTTATTATCTGTTCCTAAAAAAAATCTTTGTGATACGTGGACAGTGGTCATTAGTTGACTTCAACAGGATTTGTTTGTATTCAGCAAATCTTAGAAAAAGATTCACATTTCTCTTACTTTAAATGACCTTTGATTCAAGTAATATATATAGTGATGCATGATTTTTCTGTTATGAATGCAGTAAGGACTGCTGTTTCATTTCATGATGATGAAACAGTAACATCTAAAAGATGGTAGCATCCATTATTCTATTACTGCAGTGAAGCAGTGGGTAGTGCACTTCAGCAGTGGCAATGAAAACGTGAAAGGCAAGTCTGCTCTAGACAGCCACATAAGCTGTCACACTATGAAATGAAGAGCAGCTCAATTAGCTCATCTACGTAAATCAGTGGATTACGACCAGGGAACTGCATCCAGATTTAGTTTTTTCTGAAATCCACCTGTCTGGGTCAATTAAAGACAGACTGGGAGGAAACTTTTTCTCAGAAACAATGCCATAATAGCACCTCTGGAACAGCCAGTCTACTCTGCTAATGCAGATATTCAAAGGAAAGGCATGCAGGCTCTTGTTCATTGCAGACAAAAAAGTATAGCTAACAGCGATTATTATGTTGTAAAATAGCGTTTTGTTGCTGAGAAATAGCACTATTGTGTTCAATATCTATCATATATCCAAAAGCGCCATCGTCCTACCTGTCAATTCTAGTTTATTTCCAAGGAAATAAATAGGAAGTATTACTTCTGGAGCAGACCTCGTGTATGAAAACAGTACAGATATGCTTAGAAGGATTATGAATGGAGTTGCTATACAAAAGAGTTAAAACTACAGACCTTAAGACACACAATGAAGGGAATTGATGTACGTCCAATGGTGTACTCCGCTGATGTGCAGAAATGAAAATACTGAACACTTAAATGCTAGAAAGGCAGTTTCATTTAAAAAGAGCTTGCCAAACACTATATTAAGAAAAAAATAAAAATAATTCTTACATAGAAGCCTTTAAGCAAACAGTGAATAATAGTTGATCTGAACTGCTAGACTTGCTCTTCACTAAC
Source organism: Odontophorus gujanensis (assembly GCA_013399175.1). NCBI lineage: Eukaryota > Metazoa > Chordata > Aves > Galliformes > Odontophoridae > Odontophorus > Odontophorus gujanensis. The sequence continues at coordinate 13,923 of VXAB01009631.1, forward strand.
AGAGAAGGACTAGTAGGAGATGTGAAGGTTGGGGATTGTCTTGGTCAGAGTGACCATGAAATTGTGCAGTTTGCTATTCTTGGTGATGTTAAGAGGGTGACTAGCAAAACTGCTACCTTGGACTTCCGGAGGGCGGACTTTGACCTGTTCAGGACACTTGTTGCGAGGGTCCCTTGGGACTTGCTCCTGAGGGGTAAAGGGGTCCAGGAAGCCTGGATGCTCCTCAAGATGGAAATCTTAAAGGCACAGGAGCAGGCTGTCCCTGAGTCACGCAAGTCGAGCCGGAGAGGAAGAAGACCACTGTGGATGAACCGGGAACTTTTGTTAAGACTCCGGGAGAAANTAAGCACTTAGCATGAGCTGGAGTACATGGCAAAGGCTATATTACATAAAAAGTTGAAACCTGCAGCAGTTTTAACGCCAATCTTGGTTGTTTTTAAACACCATCACACATCTTGCCTTTCCCCAGAACATTGTATTAATGTTCCATGTTCATCAGTCCAATCTTTTATCACAAGAAAGCTGTATTAGTTAAGATCCCAGTGAAAGAGAGGGCTATTCAGACTTCCACAGTAACTGAAACTAGTTGTGTTGGAACAATTACTTTTACGTTAACTACTTCCACAGTGACAGACCATGCTAATGATTTTTAGTGATATTCGTCATCTACCTTGGCACTGATATGAAACAAGACTGATCTAACAGTGCTTACAGAGTCCATAAAACGTTTCACAACATGAAATATGCAAATAGAGTAAATACAAATAAGAGTCTTATACTTTCTACACATTATGGGTAGTGAGATATTTATGTTTCCTCTTTACAGTTCATGTCATTTTGTTTCATCTATTCTGCCTCCAAGTTGCAGAAACCATGATGGAAATTCCCTATTTCCTACAAGGAATGTAAATAACATTTTATTTCCTCATATTAACAAAGTAATTATAACATTTACTAAAATATTTTATTAATCCATATTAACAATTTCTAACATTAATATTTCTATCATTAACAAAGTAAATAAACTTTATTTAGTAAGAACAAAATAGTTAAATACAATCACTCTCATCATTCATTAAACATGTAAAGCTTGCTTTATACAACTACTTGCAAAATTCTTCACAAACTATGTATTATTTTGAGACAGTGCTTAACTTAGATATCTATTTACAATATATAAAAACAGTTGATTTTTTTAAAAAACTGTTAATTTTTTTTTCTATTGCACAGCTGAAAGCAAAACCCATAAACTCAAAAAAAAAAACAAAAAACAACACTTAAATCAGAGTATTGCAGTGAGTCATAACCATATTCTTGCACTCTCTGAATTGAGACTAAAAGGTTATCTCTTCTGGAAGAAATCCAGTGCTTCAATTTTACCACCACATTCATCATAATTTAAGGTCTTTGACATGGTCCTGCATCACATCCTTATCTCTAAATTGGAAAGATATGTATTTGAAGGCCAGTGATTCATTGGATAAAGAGTTAGCCGTATGATCTCATCCAGAGGGTTGCTGTCAGTGACTCCGTGACCAGTTGGAGGCCAGCAGTGAGGGGGGTTCTCCAAGGGTCAGTCTTGAGAAGGGCGCACTTCAACGTACATTTATAAACAACATAGAATAGCGAGACTGAAGTGCACCCTCACCAAGTTTGCTGATGACACTAAGCCAATTGGTGCAACTGACGCAACAGAAGGAAAGGGCACCATCCCGAGGGACCTGGATAGGCTTAAAAAGTGGATACATGAGGATCTAATGTGGCTCACCAAGGCCAAGTGCCAGGCGTTGCACTTGGGTCAAAGCAAACCCAGATATAAATACAGAGTGGGAGAAGGACTCACTGAGAGCAGCCCCGCAGAGAAGGACTTCGGGGTTCTAATGGACAAGAAGCTGGACATGAGCCAGCAGTGCACTCTTGCAGACCAGAAGGCCAACAGTTGGCTGGGCAGCATCAACAGAAGGGTAGCCAGCAGAGAAAGGGAAAGAATTGTTTCCCTTGTGAGGCCCCATCTGTGTCCGAGTCTGAAATCTCCAGTATAGGAGAGGTGTGGAGCTGTTAGACTAGGTCCAAAAAGGGGCCACGAAAATGATCAGAGGTCTAGAGTATTACTCCTGTATATAAACGTTGAGGGAGTTGGGTTTGTTTAGCTTGGAGATCTCAAGGGAAACCTCATTGTGACTTTCCAGTACTTGAAGGGAACTTAAAAGCAGGAGGCCTTTGTACGTCATCTGATAATGATAAGACAAGGAGGAATGACAAAATTAAACCACGGCGATGTAGGTTAGATGACAGGAAGCAATTCTTTACTCAGAGGGTGGAGAGGCACTGGAACACACAGCAGAGAGGTTGAGGATGTCCCATCCCTGGAGGTGTTCAAAGCCAGGTTGGATGGGGCCCTGGGCACTCTGAGCTGGTGAGTGGTAACTCTGCCCATGGCAGAGGGTTGGAACAACATAACCTTTAAGACCCTCTCCAACCTAAATCATTCTAAGTTTCTAGAAGTCTATAACACATAATTGCATTTTGTTGCAACAATAGTTGTCTTTGAAGAACAGATTTCAAGGAGACTATCCAAAATATTTTCCTTTTCAGTACCCTATTCTTGTTTATATTTGTTTTATGCATTTAATTTTTGCTTGTTTTCTTTCCCTGAAATCTATCACCTCATTTAATGTTCACAATATCACTCAAAAATACAGGGAAGGTACAAATCCTTCAAGAACCATGACAATATATATGCTATACCTGCTTTTTTCATCTTTGCCATAAGCTTTCATACTAAATAATGGAATAGCACTATTCATTGGAAAGCTTGTGTTATACTGTCAACATATGTAAGGTTGCATTACAAAAATAACAGTATACAAATTCTTTGTATACAGAACCTGGAAGACTAAAACACACACACAGTTTTATCTGTATTGTGGATTCCTTTAGCTAACCCTCACAAATTTCTTGTCTGATGTTAAAAACTAACATACAATATGATGTCAAATATATGAAGGCAAAAACAGGATTTCAAACATCTTTCACTAACTGTAAATGACAGTAACAGGAACTTCACCATATTCCTAACATTTGCCAAAGTTCTATACAAAACTTGAAACATACAGGAAGAAGTTGAACCAGAAAAGAAGTTCAGATGTTAATATACATGAGCTGTCGGATATAGGTGCAAACTAATATTAAATAAACAAAGAGCAAACCTTCCTTCCAACTCCAAAAATTTTAGGGAAAGCCAAGTAGTGAATGCTGACAAAAACGAAGAAAAGATAGTTGGGACTTAGCAGCAAGAAAATGAAGTTAATTTCGACTGATTGTATTTTTCAAGAGATCTATAACAGTAAATGGTAAAGTGGAGACAAGATCTACAGAATTTAAACGCTGAAGCAGTAAATTAGTGATGCATGGCTGTTAAGATGCCAAAGGAGACTAAAAAAGTGGGAGACAATCCACTAAAGAAAAATGAAGAGCTTTCTGAAAGATTCTTAGCAGTGGAGCACTCTTAGAATTTATCACAATCACAGGGTCAAATAAAAATAGGAAAACAGAAAGATGGATCAAACAATATCATGAAGACAGAGAAAGATAATATTCTAAGAGTGATGATAACAGTACTTTAAGGTTGTGCCTAGAAGTTTTAATTAATGAAAGTGTTTAAATATGCTGAAAAGCCCTTAATTTTCTACCTACCTATTGCAGTTCACAAAATTCTTCAGAACATATGGACACCTAAATTTAATTTAGAATCACAAAAGATAGCCTACTTCAGATGAGACTAGACAGGAGTGTTTTGTGTCTTAATTAAGTACTCTGAATTTCAGTTTAAGTTGAAGATTCATTTTTCTTTATACTCTGAATGTTGGAATAAGTATACATGCGATAAGATATTGGAAAACAAGATATTTTCCTTATAAAGTTCTAGATAGAAAAATGCTAATCATCTCTACTGTATCAAAAGAATTAATCATCTAAATAACATATTTCATAAATCTTTTTGGATAATCAATTCCTCTCTCCCAGTTCCTGCAATGCCTGTTATGGTTTTACACAGAAGGCACCACACAGCTCCCACAGTAGGATAGATGAGAAAGTTGGAAAGAGGCAAAAATCATGGATTAAGATACAGACAATTTAAAAGGACATAAAAGAAAGGGTTATTAATAATAATAATAAAAAAGTGATGCACAATGCAATTGCTCATCACCCTCTGACCAGTGCTCAGCTAGTCCCCCAGCAACAGCAGCCCTTCCCCCATCAACTTCCCCCCAGTTTTACTGTTTAGCATGATGCCATATGGTATGGAATGTCCCCTTGGATGGCATGGGTCAACAGTTCTGCTTCTGTCTCCTCCCTGTATCTTGGGTCCTTCCAGCTCTCTCACCGTCAGGAAATATGAAAATCTGAAATGCCCTTGGCTCTGTGCAGCCACTGCTCAGCAACAACTAAAACATCCATGTGTCGTCAATGTTATTTCTCTTCTAAATCCAAAATGTGGTATCCTGTCAGCCATTACGATGAAAACTAAATCCATCCCACCTTAAATCAAGACACTGATGCTTCATCTTGCAAAGAGCTGGACTGGATATCTTTGAAAGTCCATTCCAACTGAACTATATTATTCTAAACAAAAGTATAACAAAGAGTGAAGATTCAGTGATCTCTCTGTAAAATTTACTTACTCTAGGGTGAGATATGTTGGGTTTTTTTAACAAACCAAATTAGGTATTATTTAGGAACACTATTTCAGTTTCTTTAGTTAGGGTTTTAAGATCTGCAATAGCCAAACACACACACACACCACACACAAAAAAAAAAAAAAAAGATGGATGGTTATAATTTGTGCCCCTGTTGTCTGCTTCACAAATGCATTTCCTGCCTGTGAATTTCTACTCCACTTTGAAGAACTCATCTCATACATCCATTATTAGACTAGATGGAGGCCAGAGCAGGCTTCAGAAAAAGAAATTTCATGAAGAGCAAGAAGGAAGACTGAAAAGTTGATTCAAAATCAGGGTTTATCAGAATTGTTTGGAATGCAGAAAGTAGAAAATGGAAGCTTTTGACCTCAAGATATAGAAAGTCCAACTCAAGAAGGTAACCATCAAAATACGTCATTGCTTTACAGTTGTTCCACAGACCGTGTAGAATCATGTTTGTGTCACTCTTATTAGCAGCAAGGAATTGCCAAAGTGAAAGTCAAGTCAAAGCAAAGGCAAAACAGGGCAAAAGGAAAGTAGAGATGGCCATCCTCAAAATACTTTTTTCAACTCAGGGTTGAAGCCAGTCAGTTGACAACACACATGGAGAAAGAGCACTACTGTTTTATTGAGCAGTTACTCCCAATGTTGTTTGTAAAGTTCCATGGCTTTCATGATACTGAGAAATCTACATGACATGATCAAACATAGCAAATGTAAACAAAAAAGAAATGAAAAATTATCAAATATACTGCAGTAAAAAAACAGCAACATTTTAGTTATGTAGATGTGAACCAGTAATAGTTTTTCTTAACTTTGCATTTCTATGTGATCTATGTAGAGTACTTACAGATAGACATTGCAATAATTTGCACTAAATTTAGGAAAACCTGTTCTCTAACAGAATAATGAAAAGATTTTAGTCACTGAGACAAAAGTAACTCATTCTGAGTGCAAACTTTGTGAAATAAGATCTAGATTTTTGTGGATATATAAATATATATAAAAATGACTAGAAAATGAAAAAGATGCAGAAGGGTCATTACATTTATATATGTTACAGAATTTTGGATGATGAAAGAAGTTAGACTATACTAAAGAAAATCACCAATAGAATTTAGAAATAGATGGAAATTTGGTAACTAGGACAATGAGTAGACAGATCACTGAGCAATTCAATTCAGAGAAATGTTAAATGCCATCACTTGAAAAATGTATCAGAGATAGCATCATCTATTGTAATCCTATCGGAGTTCAGAAATTACGTAGGTTTGATCTAGATAAGTAATTTGCTTCAGTTGCTTCTGTGAGTAACCGTACAGGTGACTTTTGGTGTATAGGGTTTTTTTGTTTTGTTTTGTTTTTTGAGTCTGTATTGACTCATTGACTACGTACAGTGATGAAACACTTCCAAAAGATTATTATTATTATTATTATCAGTAGTAGTAGTAGTTTTTTTCCTTTGACAGTACATATTACAGAAGACAGTTAAGCAAAATTCCTAGTAGGTAATCATGCCCTACCTGTCTTCTTTCTACCTCCAGGAATGCTTAGGAGGGACAAGACTTTTTTTTTTTTTTTTTTGATCTTTAAGTATTTGTGCTTCTCTGTTTAATAAAATAGACTCAGATATGCAATCACTTTCGTTACTGGTGATGTTGCCCTCTGATTTAACTTTGCATAGCAAGACTTTGAAAGTCAGGACTATGAGTCACAGGACACCATTATTAACAAAACATCATGGTTTAAGACTGACCTTACCTACTAGCTGTGTCCAGGCTGCTCTCTGACTTGGGACTTTGTTTTTAAATGATAACCTGAAAAACCTGGTATCATTTCCTGCATTCTTTATACCTTTTTCACACACTAGTGATGTGCTGCAAACTGAGTTGGACAAATCAGAAAAACCTTTTTACTTTTTTAAAAAGAGAGAATCAACAGCTGGCTCAAAAGTAAGATAGTTGGCACCATAAAACGATGTATACAAACCTTACCATAAACCTCTGCAGTATTATAGCTTTGAGTAAACTGGAGTTACAGAACTTGCACGTCCTGATTATCTCAACAGGAATCAGTACTTTGAATGAAACCTAACCACAACTTTTCACCTTACTTCATTAACCCAGAAGATTAGAGATCTATAGTGGTACTTCATTTAAAGTGCATATTTACGACATTATAAAAATGTTATGATGTACAGTTTATGATCCTATGATCCACAATCTGAAGCAGTATTTGTCAGATGATTAATGAAACAGGATATTTGCAATATTCAGAGGAAAAAAAAAAAGCCAAATCCTTCAAGTCTTACACATACTCTGTGTTTTCTTTCAGTGGAATTTATCCCACTACTAAAGAAGTAATTATGACTCCAAATCAGATTTCAAAAAATAAAAGAGGAGTGAAAGTAAACTTCTGAGTGACATAACTCTACTGGTGAGCAAAGATACATACTTTTGGCATAACTATAAATAAAAAAATAATTAGAAATTTGATAAATCTGATCAGTTTTTCCAGTAAACTTCTAAAATCAGGCTAATGAAATTGGTATTTGACAGCAAATAAAGGAGAAAAGGTAACAAAACCTTATTCTGAACTAAAAAAAAGTCTGTGTAAGAGAAAGATCAGTACGGATAGATCAATACAGATAAAAATAGAAATGTGCTGAATCTGATGAGTCACTTAATCAAATCCAAACATATCATTAGGAAAAAATAGTAAAACAGTCGTGAAAGGGATGTAATAGATGAGAGTGATTTCATAAAAATAATGTGTAGGAAAAACCTGTAACTAGGTTGCTAAAGTGAACTTGATATATATAAGTAGTAAGACGCACAGAATAGTGCTGCACTACATGGAAGACAGAATACTGCAATTTCTTTGCTGTAATTTGACTACTGTTATTCACTAAGAAAAACTTAAAATAAGTTGACTAGGGACCAGTTTATGTATTGAAAAAAAATGGTAGCTTTTTAACTACTATCCTGTTTCTCACTGCACCCATTTGATTATTTATAGGCTACCAAAAATTTTGAACAATGTGAAAATATTAACTTCATCAGTCACTGATAAAAACTCTCTAGAATGGAAAGGAATGTGTTTTTCTTGTTATTTTTTTTTTCAGAGGACATTACGTTTTATTTGCAAGTTAATCACACTTTAGAAAAAAAAATAAAATTGAGAAAAAGATCTTAGTATCATGCTTGGGTTGGAAGTGACCTTAACAATCGAATTCCAAATATCTTGCTGTGGGAGAAGGGTTGCCACTCACTACACCAGGCTTTAGATCAGGTTGCCCAGGGTCCCAATCCAACCCAGAGTTGAACTCCATCAAAGATAGAGCATCCACAGCTTCTCTGCTGAACTTGTTCCTGTGCCTCACCATCCTCCAAGTGAAAAATTGCTCAATGATCTAACCTAAATCTCCCCTCTTTTAGTTTAAAACTCTTCCCCCCTGTGCTATCAACTATCAAGACCACATAAAAACTCTGTCTGCCTCCTGACAATAAATTTCTGTTCAGTACAGAAAGGTCACAACAAATGCTCCTAGAAGCCTCTCTTTTTCAGGCTCAACAAACCCAACCCCCTCAGCCTTGCTTCATAGGAGAGGCACTCCAGCCATCTCATCATCTTTGTGTCTCTCCTGTGGACGCGCTCCAACAGCTCTACGTCTTTCTTGTGCTGGGGGTCCCAGACCTTGATGCAGTATTACAGGTAAGATCTGAAAAGGTTTCATGATTTTATGATTTTTGTTATCAGTGCGACACATCACATAGTGCACTGGGAATTTAAGAGTTAAAGCTGCAGTTCTGTGGATTGTTGATAGTTCTAATCCCAGAAGAGATGAATGAACTACAACTCCCAGAGGACTTCATTATTCTGTTTCCATTCAGACGGAAAGATAAAACTGCCCAGGAGTTATGGGACTATCTTTCTAGTCATCTCTGCTGTGCATACTCCCTAGCCTCCTTCCTACTCTCTCCTACAACATTAGAGTAAGGTCTTTGGTTTTCATACATTCTCATTTATTTATTTGCTTCAATTTAAATTATTCTGTGTTATCTTGCATTCCGCTATCATATTTAGTAAATTGTTTTTCTCCCTTAGCTCATTGCCACTGCTTTCCTCCTCTTAGCCCATCCCCCTATCTACTTCCTTCTGCTTTTCATGCAGCGTGGGACTACAGGTCCCTTCCTTCACCCCATTAGTCATGGAACTAAATTGAACTGGCCTAGAACCATAATATAAGGGCAGAGTAGATGCGGACGATAACTTCCCATGCCTGTTGGCCACCCTAGGATACAGATTTGAATATGAAATCAATTAAGGTTGCCTAACAAAAGAAATCACCAGTTTTCATTAAAAAGTAGAGATTAACCTCCACTCCTTTAAAAAGCTACTAATTTAAGCATGTTAGCAGGTATTAAACTTTATATGCAAGCAAGTCACAGAATCATATCTAAGTCATCTAAGTACATCTATAAATGTAAGAACAAAGAGCAGACAGCTTGTAAGAGAAGTACTGTTCCTAACAGGCATGAGAGCAGCTAAAGGTAAAACTAAAGGAAAAGGACAAAAAAGAATGAAGTAAAATGAAATATAAAAAGCATTTAAAAAGCAAATCAATTTACACGTGAAAAACATATACACTGCATTTGGGAAAAAATCTGCTATTTTTAATTTTCCTATAAATAAGATCTTTATTCTGTAATGAATAATAGTTCAGATAGAACTCCANGTAATTTGACTACTGTTATTCACTAAGAAAAACTTAAAATAAGTTGACTAGGGACCAGTTTATGTATTGAAAAAAAATGGTAGCTTTTTAACTACTATCCTGTTTCTCACTGCACCCATTTGATTATTTATAGGCTACCAAAAATTTTGAACAATGTGAAAATATTAACTTCATCAGTCACTGATAAAAACTCTCTAGAATGGAAAGGAATGTGTTTTTCTTGTTATTTTTTTTTTCAGAGGACATTACGTTTTATTTGCAAGTTAATCACACTTTAGAAAAAAAAATAAAATTGAGAAAAAGATCTTAGTATCATGCTTGGGTTGGAAGTGACCTTAACAATCGAATTCCAAATATCTTGCTGTGGGAGAAGGGTTGCCACTCACTACACCAGGCTTTAGATCAGGTTGCCCAGGGTCCCAATCCAACCCAGAGTTGAACTCCATCAAAGATAGAGCATCCACAGCTTCTCTGCTGAACTTGTTCCTGTGCCTCACCATCCTCCAAGTGAAAAATTGCTCAATGATCTAACCTAAATCTCCCCTCTTTTAGTTTAAAACTCTTCCCCCCTGTGCTATCAACTATCAAGACCACATAAAAACTCTGTCTGCCTCCTGACAATAAATTTCTGTTCAGTACAGAAAGGTCACAACAAATGCTCCTAGAAGCCTCTCTTTTTCAGGCTCAACAAACCCAACCCCCTCAGCCTTGCTTCATAGGAGAGGCACTCCAGCCATCTCATCATCTTTGTGTCTCTCCTGTGGACGCGCTCCAACAGCTCTATGTCTTTCTTGTGCTGGGGGTCCCAGACCTTGATGCAGTATTACAGGTAAGATCTGAAAAGGTTTCATGATTTTATGATTTTTGTTATCAGTGCGACACATCACATAGTGCACTGGGAATTTAAGAGTTAAAGCTGCAGTTCTGTGGATTGTTGATAGTTCTAATCCCAGAAGAGATGAATGAACTACAACTCCCAGAGGACTTCATTATTCTGTTTCCATTCAGACGGAAAGATAAAACTGCCCAGGAGTTATGGGACTATCTTTCTAGTCATCTCTGCTGTGCATACTCCCTAGCCTCCTTCCTACTCTCTCCTACAACATTAGAGTAAGGTCTTTGGTTTTCATACATTCTCATTTATTTATTTGCTTCAATTTAAATTATTCTGTGTTATCTTGCATTCCGCTATCATATTTAGTAAATTGTTTTTCTCCCTTAGCTCATTGCCACTGCTTTCCTCCTCTTAGCCCATCCCCCTATCTCCTTCCTTCTGCTTTTCATGCAGCGTGGGACTACAGGTCCCTTCCTTCACCCCATTAGTCATGGAACTAAATTGAACTGGCCTAGAACCATAATATAAGGGCAGAGTAGATGCGGACGATAACTTCCCATGCCTGTTGGCCACCCTAGGATACAGATTTGAATATGAAATCAATTAAGGTTGCCTAACAAAAGAAATCACCAGTTTTCATTAAAAAGTAGAGATTAACCTCCACTCCTTTAAAAAGCTACTAATTTAAGCATGTTAGCAGGTATTAAACTTTATATGCAAGCAAGTCACAGAATCATATCTAAGTCATCTAAGTACATCTATAAATGTAAGAACAAAGAGCAGACAGCTTGTAAGAGAAGTACTGTTCCTAACAGGCATGAGAGCAGCTAAAGGTAAAACTAAAGGAAAAGGACAAAAAAGAATGAAGTAAAATGAAATATAAAAAGCATTTAAAAAGCAAATCAATTTACACGTGAAAAACATATACACTGCATTTGGGAAAAAATCTGCTATTTTTAATTTTCCTATAAATAAGATCTTTATTCTGTAATGAATAATAGTTCAGATAGAACTCCAGAAAAGAAGTGAAAAGAAAAATCACAAATTTAAGATTCATGATCATAGCAGGAAAAAGGTCTCCTAGATGCATACTAAAATATCAGTAAAATGTCTTGTGATACCAGCTCTGTACTGAGACACAGCACAAATGAGTTACAATTTAAATAAAGTAAAATTTGCAGAGGCACAAAATTTTCCATGGATTCATTCAGCTGAATGAAGATTATCTCTGACTCCTACCAGTTTACATAAAAAGAGAAAATCAGTAGCAAGGCATACAACTTCCATAATCATTTGTAACATGAGAAGAGTTGAGGAGCTCTAAAACCTTCTACAATTGGCCAATAGATGATATCATATTTTTTTAATATTTAACCTTACATTTGTGGTCAGATAGAATTCTCTAAATTATTCCATTGTTTATAAAAGCACTGATTAAATACTATGCATGTTCTCAATCCTTGGAAGTCAAAGACATTATATTGTCCTGAGTTTGTCACTCCCAAAACACATAATATAACTTGTATTGAAAATTGCACAGAGCAAAAACTTAATTTCCATACCATAAGATGAGAATTTGCTGTGATTTACAAAATCACATTGTCACTAATACTTAATCTGATTGGTTTCATATATGCTCACTTCCAGTTACATGATCTCTGATGCATTTTGCTGGAAAAAAAAAAGTATTTATCTGTCTCCCTAGGTCAATGTTTGTCACTTATTTTTTCCCCAGAACAATACCACAATTTAGACAAGATTATTATTTTTGAGATGCACATATGTGGTTGATCTATAGCTGAGTAAATTGACAATTCCCAGCGCAAGCCAAACACTTTAGATTATAACACAGTCACAGTAAAGCACAGAACACACTGCCTCAAGGGACATCTGAAATTATACAAAGGCTTAGGGCTTTTGAACGTTTAAAATTGACTGAATAAGTAAAACACATACTTTGGTGGTTAAAATGCAACAAACTGGAACACACTCTATTCCCTCTGCATTTGTGCCTATCAAGTCAAAATTTAAGTAGTAACATAATTTCCCATATTGAAATATAAAATAATGCATTTTGTCAAATTATTCTTCTTCTCAAGGTTCCATTTTTACTACATTGCTTGAATGGATATTAAATGATAACTACATAAGAACCTTGAAGAAAATGAGAAGTTGTAAAACAATCAAGTTTCAGAACATTATGGAATGACCAAAGAAATATCAAGAGAACTTTTTTTTAAAGGAAAGATCTAGAAATTAAAAAATGAGTTCAGATCAGTGCAACAGTGAAATGCATAAAATAAATTTTGAAGAAAAGAGACTCTAGGAACCAGTTAATGTTTTTACGCTCAAACGTTTTTGATTGCTTTTGTTTTTGCTTTGTTTCAAGGCTCCATTAATTCTTTTGTCCACTGTTTTTTGTTTTATCTGCATATCAGAGGAGTATCGCCTACATTTATTCAAGTACTACATACTCTTAATGTCTCACCTCAGAGATATTGGATCTGTCTTTCCCTTTGAATCACAATTGTTAATACTAATGTACTAAGATCTAACATTTTTCTTCAAAAAGCACTTGCAAGCATTCATTTTTTCTATTATTTTCTTTCAGTATATAAAGAAATGATGAATACATTCACCTTCAGAACTATTCTCCTGTCACTGAAGAATGTACTCTTTCTCTCATTCCTACCGTAGCTGTACACAGAATACACACACAGAGCTCATCCTGAAACAGAGAATTCTTAAATAATTCTACTCTGTGCAGGTCTGAATACTAAGTTTCTCTCCAGAGACAAGCAATCCCTCATCTGCTTTTACTTCCACAGCATCTTCTGGCTGTCTTGCAAATTCTCTCAGACAATCTGGAGACTTTCTTTTGGGAATTACCTCTTTGCTTATTCTATTTATTTGCTTATGTTTATGGTTGTTAAGCCAGTACATTCTCACATGGTCCTTCACTCTTGGTCTTTCACTGTAGATAAATTCAGCCAATTCTAGCAATTTTGATTTTCTCCCTTAGCTTTTGATTTCTGATCACCACTGCAAACTGACTTCAAATTAGGAATACCATAAGTCTTTAAAAAAAAAAAAAACATTTTGGACTGCATTCCAGCTGTTATAACTATCGAAGAAGCATAGTAGGTTGATTCTAGATAATAGGCAAGCTCCCAGTCAGCACTTGCTCATTTGCCTTCTCAAAATGACAGGGGAAGAAAAAGGTAGTAACATGAATGGAAAAAGTCTGTGGGTCGAGTCTGCTTCCATACTACCATAATGGGAAAACCAGAAAGGCAAAATCTTTTTTTGGCTTGCAAAAACTGGCTTAATTTATATCCAATTAAAATTAAAAAATAATTAATGACTCAGGTTGTAGGAAACACAAAGATGAACTTCATTAAAACAACAGCTTTCTTCTGCTATTTCCCAGACTCCATCTCAATTCCAAGTGGTATAGGAGGTTGTGGTCACTATACAGAAGTTTATCTTTGCCCCTAGTGCACTCCCTACAGAAATACTCTGGGTTTTTTTTGGTTTTTTTTTGAATTTTCATACTCAAAACGTTTGCATCAGGCTTTGAAAACGCTTGCCCTTTTCAAGTTTGCAAATACAGACAATAGAACCTTTCAGTTTGAAACTGAGCTGTTAGATTCATGACTTCCATTAATCATTTCCATTTTATTTCTCCATGTATAGGTATGTGTTCCTGTTTCTATAGCTCATTGCATGTAATATAATTAGAAGTGAAAAGCATGCGCCCCAAAATCATTATTTATGACCATCATGAATATTCACAGAATTTTTACTTCATTCTAAGTAAAGGTAAGACGCATGTGAATACCAGTCACAGAACTGCAGGACTTAGAGGGGACCTCTAGAGATGAAGTCCAACTCTGCTGCTAACGCAGGTTCCCTACAAATACTTTGTACAGGTAGGCATCCAGACAGGTATTGAATATCTCCATAGAAGGAGACTCTACAGTCTCTCTGGGCAACCTGCTCCAGGGCTCTGTTTTCCTTACCATAAGGAAGTTCTTCCTCATCTTTGTATGAAAGTTCCTATGTTCAAGTTTTAGGCCATTGCACCTTGTCCTATCACTACACACCACCAAAAAGAGCCTGACCCCATCCCTTTGCCTTCTATCTCCCTTTAGGTATTTATAAACACTGATCCGATCCCCTCACAGATTTCTTTTCCCCAGGCTATTCAGCCTTTCCTCATATGGGAGATGTTCCACGCTCTTGAAAATGTTTTTGGTGTTTCACTGGACTCCTAGGAGACTCCACTTCATTACAATGAAGTGTGCTTTAATTACAATGACCTACATGTGCTAAATAAGATAACATTTTAAGAAATGCATAGTTATCTTAAATATTTGAAGCCTCTGTAATGCTGAATGTATAATACCTAGTTGCACTTTTGTGTTCATATGCCCATGTTGCTATAATTACTCCTTTAAATGTTTGGTCTGTGAAATATTCACATTATTTTTAACACTGGGAGTTTGCAAGCATATTAAAATAAAAACAGAGTTTGGTAGGCATTTTACTCCTGTTATTTTGTTTTTTTCTCCTTAGAAACAGCCATAAGACTAAGAACATATTGAGTAAGGAACTTGTTAAACATCATTTCTCAATTCTTCGAGCAAAGGTTTTGTAACGAGATGTTAAATAGAACTCTTTTACTTACACTGATATCTTCCAAATCTAAGTTATTCAGAATGACATTGTTCCTCTTCCAGATGATGGGAGGTCTCAGAGTTCCCTGGATGGCACAGCTTAAGACAGCACTTTGTCCTACCGTTGCTGCAGTGGTGCTCAGTTTTTGATCTTCTGGCAAACTCAGCTGAACTACCTCTGCAAAAGATATATTGTTTGTAAGGTTAATTTGCTAGCAGTTTCATAAGGTTAATTAGTATGCAGCTTTGCACACTGGTAATTTAAGGAATTTTAATTGAAATGGAAGTAAAAAGATCTTCCAACAACCACAGGAAGTTCAGATTATTTCAAATAAAGGTCACCATGACATTTCAATTAAATTGACTGACAAGCATGATTCTATAAAGAGAAGCATTTAATATGAAAATGAATTTCAGAAGTAAGACTACAACAGACATGACAATGTATCTACAGTCAGACTCCAGAAGTTATTTAACAGTTAGACCAATGCAGTACAGTAGCTAGCACCTTCATTTAGTTAATTTGACAGTACTGCTAAGAGTCACTCATTTTCAGAAAAGAAAAATATTAATGGAGCACAGCATGCAAAAGATACAAGGCTGAAATGGACAAGAAGTAAATTCTGCTTTCAAAATATAGGTTTAAGGTATGAGTTTTCTTTTCTGCTATGTCAGTTTTTATGGAGGATTTCCACTGATTGTGAAAAACACAGATTTCTGGTTCAACTAACAGTAGTACTCTCTTCTATTTTAGTCTCTGAATATGCATTAATCATAGAGAAAACACATTAGTTTCCATCAGTTAAAAATAAATACACAGTGTAAAAATAATTTCTACTACGCTTCTCTGGTCAAACACGATTTCTTTTACAATAGCTGTGGAAATTCAGAGCCAGAACAACAAATAGTTGTGTACATGAATAAATCTCTCCCAAGTTCAGGGAGAGAAAAAAAAAAGAGTTCTTCCTAACATCTATTCTGTAACTGCTGTGTCTGCCAAGCAGCAGCAGCAACAATGAGGATGGAATACAGCACCTAGCAGAACTAAAGAACACAACACCATCTAAGGTAGACAAACATGAAGTAAATGCAGTACTTCTACTGAAGTATTGTAAGTCATCTCAGTCCACAAATATTCATCACCTACTTTTAATATTTCCAGTGCACGACACATTAAAAATTGCTAGTGTTAACAATATATTTCAAAACATTAGGATTTTCATTTACTTAATAGAAGGACTCTCGACTTCAATATCCCATGAGACATTTGGACACTTATATTAAAAAAAAAAAAAAGAGGAACATTAAACCTTACCATTATAGCAAAGCAACAACCTATAAGCAAGCTAAGATCCATTACTTGTTCCTGTTAGTATCATGAAACAATTTTTAATTAACACAATTAAAAAGATAGTTCAATTTAATACTTTTTCTCTTCCTTTCCAAATTAGCAAGAAGAAAGACACTTCAACAGATTCAGGAAAGAAAGATTTGTTTTTTCATAAGGACAATTTTTGTGTGATTTAAAATACTAATATTCTATTTAGACAAAAATATCTGTATTTCTCTCTTCCAGTAGGAACATGATACTGCGCACCAGTAAGTGAGACTGACAGTTTTTTTCCCCTAAATGCATGACCTGACATAATTTGTTAAACGGTTGAAAAGGGAACATATAATAGATAAATAAAGTTGAACATTCAAAGTGTTGTTTTTAAAACGTATTTTGTTCATCTGAAGCATTTCAGCTTGTATGTTACAGGAGATGGTTCTTCAAGGATGCTGCTACCCTGACTTCTTGAAACTCACCTGAATGACTACTGAATGATTCAAAACCTCTGACAGACAGCAACAGCACACTAATACTGTGTTTCTATACAGAAATCTGAATGCAAAAATCGCAACAGGTAGATAAACATTTTGATTTATTTATTAGAGTAATTATGTTTTCTTCCGAAGCCAGCACTTAATTTAGAACAGTCATTGAATGATAATAATAAAATAACTATGAAAAATGCTAACCTTCATGATAACTTGAGTTATCTAATTTCTACGAAATATCAAAAGTCTGTTTTCAGTTAGTTCCAGTATTATAATGGATGTCTTTATACAGAAGTCCAGTACTTACTGTAGAAATATTTCTTATTTTTAATTAGACTGAAACTGCTGAGAAGGAAACGTGTTAAACACAACATTTAGCATTTGCTACCTTAGTGAAAATTGTATTCTGGAATCAAAATAAAAAATAGCATTACTATTCTACGACATTAATTGTTCATTTATGGTTCATATCCATGGATTATCGTAAGCTCTGAGTTTAATGGAAAGTATACAATATGTAGCCTGACTTCAGAATGATTGCTTGTAGGACATTAGCTATTGCCTCTTCTTTTTTTTTTTTTTTACTGTAGTTAAAAAGTGTTTTTGAAATTACAAAGTAGCCTGTAACTACACAGAATATGCAAAAGTTACTGCATTTCCACACGTATAAAAGCTCCTCCTTGCCTTTGGCTCAGTTTTATAGGTCCTAAAAACCTGTAACACCTTAGAGCAATAACCGTACATAACCTTAGCAAAATTAACACAAATAAGCCCTAAAATCTCCTAGTCTAGACCCAGTATGCACATAGGCTGATAAATTCTGAGAAGATTTTGAAGAACTGAAGAGAATAAAATAGACCATAAAATAAATCTGATACTAGTAATGCTTGCTACAAGGAATTTTATGAATAGCATGCTTCATTAAAAAATGAAGAAAAAAATCAACAAATTCTAAGGCTCTGCAGTTGGTCAACAGCAAGATAAAAATCTACCAGTAGAAAACAGTAAATGAAACAAATAATCTGCAGTGAATATCAGGATGTGTTCGTACTTTGACTTCACTGTGAAAAATGGGGAAATGCAGCTATTTGTTTGTGGCAAACCTTATTAAGATATTGTTTTATGTCTGGTAATATCTGAAATGCAACTACTCAAAGTGCGTTTTCCCTCTTCTGGCACTGATCCCACCCTTCTCAAAATGAAATAACAAAAGCCTTTTCATTGGTGCCATTTTGCTTTCCTTAAAAGCAATTTTAAAATCAGCATGCATTACGATTAGCAAGTCTAACTTTGTCAGTTCAAAAATTAAATGATAAAAAAGAATTTTTCCTCTTTTCATAAAGCTCAAAATAACCTTAGTATGCTATACTAGAGAAAGTATACAGAATTTCACTTTGCACCGTAAATAAACTACTGAAAGAAGAAATCATCTTCGCTGTAAGTAATTTTATTTTCAATAAATATAAATAGAGGAAAACATAGTTCATCTGAAAATATGCATTTGGATTGGCTTTCAGGTTAAAAAGAATTAGACAAGGATCAAGAGGCCAGAATTAAGTCCACCCAGAGGTTGTATCTCAGCAGCTCCATCACATTAATTGATTTCTCATGGGGGAAGAGTATTTTTGAAGTCACTCTAGAAAGTGGAAAGTCCCTAATTAAAACTTGAAAAATATATATTTTTTCCTATACGAAATGACTTTCAAATAAAAATAACCTTCGTTGTCCACACATTCATCACAAAAACAATAGAGCGCAGAGTTACCTTTGAATAGGGTGCTGATGACCCTGAATTCCTGCTCACACACTGCAAGAGTTCATAGTGCTCAGCTCAAACTAATCACACCATAGAATCATAGGCTCATCAAGGTTGGAAAAGACCTCTAAGACCACCCAGCCCAACTGCACGCCTATCACCAATATTTCCCATTTAACTATTCCCTAAGTACAACATCTAAATGTTTCTTGAACACCTCCAGGGACAGTGACTCCACCACCTCCGTGGGCAGCATTCCATATCCATGTGGTAAAATTATAACAACATAATTAATGCTGTATTAATGATTATCTCAAATCTTACACATAGACATGAGTTACTTTTCTTACTCTTTCTAAAGAGCAGCAGTGAACATGTACTGTTCCACATCTTTTTTTTTCCTGCGCAAACAGATTTATTTCTTAAAGATAGTTTTCCACAGCAAAGTAACTAAAGCCAAATAAAGGTGAGTTCACAATCTCACATATGGACAAATTCTATTTGCACAACTATTTTCAGCTACAATTTTTTTGTCAACGACTTATTCATGTGCTTAGTCAAATGTTTCAGTACAAGAAATAGCAGAACATGGTTCACGAGTGCCTATCCTCTAGGTTTTATGCTAACAAAGGCTTTCAAAATCTAAAGTTTAGCTCTCTTGACTTAAATCCAAAATGCCTTATCCCAGCTGTCTGGAGGAAAAAAAAAGAAAAACAGAATAATAGAATTATAAAATACAGATCTAAAGAAAAATGTAGCGCACTAATTCATAATCAAAATGTCAAAATATGTTAATATTCATAAATCTGAAAGATTTATTAAAAACATCAAGAGACCTGTTTTCATAATTCTGTTAGCCACAGATGCACAAGCATAAATAACTGTGTCACTAATATTTAGCTTTGCTGCAGAGCTTGTATCAAAATTCAAGAAGTTTATTTCCATCCTAAAGGTTAGCATAGCAGAGATTTCTATTTCTCTATTATCTAAACTCTCTTGTTAATCAAAAAGAAAAGTTCTTAAGAGATTTCTTCTCATCAGTATTTATTCAACTTTTCCTGTCTTTAACAAGAAACTTGAAAATATATTTTAATGGAAATTGTAAATGATGTTATAATAGCTCGTCTGTGGAATATCCTGTAGAACTAATTCCAGAAAGAAAATTAATAGAAACCATAAAAGAATGCAAAAGCTTGTCTTCAAAATCATTTCTGATACTAGTCAGCAAGATGTAATAGAGAATAATTGGTAGGTTGTGTCAGAATTTCAGAAGTCCAAATAAAGTGAAATATTTCACCCAATTGCCTGGTTTAATGAATTTAGCATCTAATACTTGAATTACTAAAACAGCTTCTAACTGCTGATTGTATCAGAAAATAAAAAATGAATAAATACAAAAGTTTTTCAAAAGTCCTCTGAAGTAAGCAAAAGGATTAAATAAAATATAGAAGATATTAAGTTTATAGATGTATGCACTAATAATGCTTTTTTCTTTTTTTTTTAAATATACATTTTTCCTTGTTTGTGTTAACACCAGTTCTTCCTGGCACAGAATTAACAAGTGTGCATTGAAAAATAAACAAAACATTAAATAACAACCATTAAAATACCCTTTTATTTTAAATTATACGACATTGCCTAAAAAATGTACAAACTAAAAGAAGAATGGAACAAAAAGGAGTTTAGTTTCTTCATCAGTTGTTTTCATTACAATTGAAACAGTAATGTTTCATATGAACCATTGTTTGGTAAACTAAAAATAGCATACATAGATACCTTTTTTAGCATATAATAAAAATGAAAGGTAAAATAAATGAACAAATACAGGGTCTTAGCTTGTTCATAGATTAACTACTTAAACAGTTGTGTCCTATAATTTCAGTGCAATTTTTTTAAGCTTCCACCTACTCATTCCCTATACCATCACACACTCCATGAACAATCCTCTAGGTATATAATTAGACACACCTTACATTCTATTCCTTGTGATTAAGTTGAACAGATTGAAAACTGAACATCTCTCACCTTAAGAGATTTTAAAATGATGTATACTTTAACATTCCTTCCTCACCTTTCAACAGCATTTTGTAAGCTCGTTTTTCAGAGCGTTGCACCATGGTCTCCTACAAAATTAATCCGGGAAGAAAACCTCGTCTCCTAAATCCACAGCCACTCACGTAGAGATTATGTCATAAATCAAAGGCCTCTACTAGAGTTAAAAATAATAATAGTAAGAAAATCTACTGAGTATAAATACCACAGTGGTCTTTTCATTCTAAATTAGAGCTAACGCTTTGTCTTTGTGTTGTAAACTCGGGTATGAAACCACAATCGTTAAAGTAATCTATGGAGGTATTGATTCCAGCAAACGTATTGACCATGAAGAAAGTGAAGGGATGGAAATCTTCACTTAGACCAAGATCATGACTGTTTTTTAGCTAATGAAGAACTTAATGGAAAAACTATTAGAAATCATGTACTAGTTTTACTATTTTAACATAAGAAGTAATGAAAAGCAAACTGATCTTCTGGCAGAATAATATCAATCTTTTAACGGTAAACAGATTTGAAAAACCACAGTCAGTTCCCATCCCAAAGGTATGGTACTTTTAGAATTGCTGAACATTGAGGAAGAAATATAAATGTTAAAATTTAATTCTTTAATTAAATGAATTTTACTTCCTCTGTCCATTCAATCAAACTGCTCTTTGAGCCCTCATGTTTCCCCTGAGTCTGCACAGAGTACAGAACTCAACAGGACTCAAGTTATAAATGAATGCCACAAGGACTATAATGATTCACTTAAGTCTTCATAAAAATCAATAAAACATATACTCTCACTTGCTCTGCAGGGCACTTTAATCATTAAAAAATATTTCAGAAGCACTGTTCATGGGAATGCAAGGAGTCGTTGATTATTTATGACTCCCTTGTCATTGTGTACAGATGTTTCTATGCAGGTAAGGGCTGCACCTCATTTAATGCATCATGCTAGGCCAAGAATTATCAGAAGTGCAATGTTATCAGCACTAAGGATAACCTACATATATTCACTGAGTTTCTGAAGCGACCGCTCTATCATGGTGACACTGTATCAACACCCGAAGCAGCCAGGAAGTGAGAGAATTACTTGGTGGACAACAAACATATTAAACTTGTAAAGATAAACCATTCAACTCTACCTAAAGCTGCACTGAAAAATAGTACATCCAACACACGCACACATCAGGTTTTGTCTGATATTGTTATGCAATTTGAATGTTAGATTAATAGGAGCATGTTTTGAAATAGTATTGTCACTGTTCACTGTGAAAACAGTGACAATAGCACAGATAAAGGTTTCATCCTGCAGACTGGCAAGTTATGAGAGTACACAAAGCCTACAGAGACAATACAGTCTCTAGGAGAATTTTTTCAGCCTCAAAGAAAACACAGGCCAGGACAGCCAGCTCGCGAGATTTTTGGTTTCCAACTTTTCTGCCTCAGGGGAAACCAGTAATCCAGTCATAGCACTTACAGTCTGTTTACCATGGTTTATTTATTAGGGATAAGGAAAATGATTTGCCTATCCTGATTGACAGACTTGCCCTTTCACCGTACAAAGAAGAATGGAATTCAAACTTCTATGAATTTCCATCTTCTGGGAGAGACAGTGAATGAATTGGTAGAAAATAAATCTCTCTCCCTCCCGTTTCTATCATCTCACCGGACTGAAACTGCTTCTCCAACCTTAACATCTCCTCTCAATATGGTCTGTAACAGATTTTCTGCATCATTCAGTGATTCCTGAGGGAAATTTCCAAGTTAGTGTGATGGGCCAGAGTTTGATTTGATGCACATTACACGAATTGTTGATCTGAAAGAAGTCAGATACAATACCTTAGGCTTAAGTATAGATATAAACTTAGAGCTTTAACAAAAGAAAACTTTAGGGTTTGCTGGGAAGAGAATCTCGGAGTAGATGAAACAGTAATTCCCTAATAACTTATTGCCATTTTCAGACTTCAACATCACTTTAAAGGCTACACTTAAGATGGACAAGACATAATTAAAATAGCTATACACTAAAAATATTTCTAAACACAACAGAAACCACAGCAGTCCAGAAAAATAGGATCAACACTCTCACTTACAATGCCACATTGCTAAGAAAATATGCCCTTCAGAGCGCACAGATAATGATTTATTTCTAATTGTACTTGTCTTGATACCTGATATGACACCTATAGTTAAGCACATATAGCTGAACCATCTTTCTTGTCCAGCAATTTGCATGGATATAAGTTCAGACTGTGCATCCTTAACACTGCAAAAATGTATTTGGTGGCAGTCAAGGAAAGATGAATTAAGGCTCTAGCTTCTAGGTTCTGAGGGTGTATTTGCTAATTACATTCTTCAGCATCTTCTTTGCTTATTAAAATCATTTCTCCTCAAGTTCATCATTGCATTAAACTGTCCATTTTTTTGCTTTGACTCTTCAGCAGCCATCACACTGTTATCATTTACCTAAATTCCAGTTACTGTAATTTAAATCAACTGCCATAAACAACAGTCTTATCTAAATAACTATGATCTCATAGCTATCTACAATGCATCGCTTTGTTAGAAATAGCAGCCTTTCTGCTGCAGATTGCTATGCATAACGCCATGCAAGCTACATGTTGCAGTGTCTAGATCTCTATTGTATTTGAAATAGTTTTAAACCTTGTTATTTTTCATCAGTCTAGTACCTGGCAGCATTAATATCCAAAGTTTCTGTTGATATGTTGTCCAAGATGCAATGCATTTTTACAACTCTTTATGACACCACAGGATGTTTTAAATCATTGGGAAGCAGAGGGGACATAGTGCCTAAACTATTATAAATTGTTCTTTTTTTCAGTACATAGTGAAACTTGGTTCAAGTACACCAACTGTCAGTATACGAAGTTCAGCTGAAGCATTCACCTTGTTTACACTATATAAGCTTGTAAACCCTGACCACACTCTAGGGCACTCAATTAGAAAGAAGCCTAGATCACAGGAGCATGCAACTCATAAGCAAGTACAATCAATTCTGATTTATTATTTGAATGTCCACAGGTTGATATGATATTTCTCAGTGCACTTTAATATAAAGCCGTAACCCAGTACCAAATCTGAAATTCTCAATCAGCATCCTTACACATAAAAAAAAAAAAAATACAGCCTTGGTTCTCAGTGGAAATATATGTTCGAACTTTTGCATCCGTAATTTATATTCCAAAGTATCTTAAGATAAATGTGATCATAGAGATAGAAGACAGTTGGACTGCATGATCTTGTAGGCCTTTTCCAACTCTGGTGATTGTATGATTATATTTCCTTACTCAGTTTTTCGGGTCAACTGCTGACTGCTCATGCTAACATGAGTCTCAAAACTTCCTGAGATCCAGACCATAAATCGATAATGCAGCCTTGATGTAGAACAAAAAAATATCATAACACTATATTATTTGAGAACAGATTTCAAAACAAATTTTCTTATGAGCTCGCTTGTACAGGCATATTGAAAACTACATATCTTGCTCCAAATTAGTAAGAGCTGAATTTGAATGAGAGAGGCCAGTAGGAATAATGCATAAATCTTAAACATATACTAGTTCATTATTATTTTATAACATGTTCTATTTTCCTCTCGAAAACAGATTTCAAAAGAATTGAAGTTGTATGTTAAATATAGTTGTCTTACCTAGGTAACATGGAAGGGCTAATTCACTAAAGCAGTGCTAATTGGTTTTGGCCTTATTTATTGTAGAGTGTGTTGGTGCATCTGTCTAAAACAAAGAAGGTAATTTACAAAAAATCAATTTCAGCATGTTTGTTGTGTTTGCATATGACTAGTTCAAGTAAAAACATTTTATTTAAATGCTAATAGTTAGCATAAATATTTTCTAGTCATTTTACTAGTACAGATCTAACTTTAATGCTCCTTATGTTCTCACTAAACACAGATGCTGAACATCAATACTGCATACTTGCAGTTACCTCAAATTAAACATTTAAAATGCAGCAACTGAGTCTATAAAATATTTCTGCAACTAATTCGTAATGAAGTAGGAATTATAAGAGGAGAATTAACAATCTTGGTAACTCATGGTTTTATGTGCAAACATTCCCACTTACTGATATAATATTTTGCCATTTAATGTACAGATCCATTTTATTTTGAATTTTCAAAGCTTTTTTCCTTGGAACGATTATAGAATTTCCAGGTATTTAAGACCTCTGGATGTTTTCAGAGTTTCATTGTAACCTAACTTTGAAAATATTTCTGTTCTCTCTCTGCCAGGACAAAATTCTATGGTAGTAACTCACGATCAAATTACCTGAAATATAAATGGGAGTTAGAAAGCCTGAAGCAAAACAGCACTACTATACTTCCTCTACAAGAAAAGAAAGGCCATGCAGCTGTTATTCAATAGTTCCTTGCAACCTGAAGAGTAGAGTTATGAGTCAGCTCCTCACAGAAGTCTATAATGTGGAAAAAGCACAGATGGGAGTAGAATGAAAGCAACACTAAAAAATAAATCAATTGGCTGATGTGATTTACATGTAGGGGGAAAAAATAAAACAAACCAGAACTCAATGTAGGCTGTATTGCTTGTCTGTACAGAGGCCCTTAATTTTGGTTATTACCCAAGTAGACTTTTATTCTTGTTAAGAGATCTACCCTGTAACAAACAATGTGCACATCAGATCTAGACATGGTCTTAGAAACGCTCTTCCATTTCTCCATTGAAGAGTTCTTTTTTTAGGTCTTGTATGAAGAAAAGTCATCTGTGGAATCACATCTGGATTGCCACTGGAACTCACAGTGAACCAGCAGGAGAGAGAAGAAAATGAAGCAATAAATTTCTCTGAGAATAGTTTTGGAGATAAGGTAATCGGATAAATTAGATATGAAACAAAACTTTGCACGAATAACTTATGATACTCCTATGTCAAGTTCAGTATATTCAGTACTTTGAATACTGAATTGAATATGAAAAAAGGGAACCAAACTCATCTACAAAGAGATGAGCTCTCAGCTAGTTACTATTGTTTAGGTAAGAGACCCTTAGAATATAATGGGCAGTTTTATGAAAATATGTACCCAGTCTTCAGAATAGATATGAATATGTGAAATGTTAATAAAAGAAACTATTAGGCAGAGTATTACTACTAAATCCCTGATGACTCTTTGTTTGCTTTTATTGCTTTACTCTGGGGAAAATAAATAAATAAATACAGTAAAATCTTAGGAAGAAAAAAAAAACATCGTAAGAACAATCAAATATGCAGTGAGTTCTTCACACAAGTAGCTATTAAATGAAAATTTTCAGAATGGAAAAGAGATGACTACAAAGATTAGTCAGGAGATTTAAAAAAAATCTCAGGATATAAAAGACTGAGAATACAGAATAATTGTTCACTGTATTTTACCATACACTACAAACTAAAAAGAAAGGATGCACAGCATTCAAAATCCTAGCTATTCTAGCATGTAATTCTGTAACAATGATGTACATGTTAATATCACATGGTTCCAAAAAGCAATCAAATTTATGAGCAAAGCATTTGTCAAGAGCCTTTAGAGACAATCAGTCTCTTAGACAAAAATCACTAGAGATAAGGAAATATATTACAAGAATCTTAATACCCTCTTTGTTTTTTTGTAATCTTCCCTTAGGAAAGTAAGAGCCAAGATTCTGGACTACATACATCTTTGTAGTAACTCAAAGAAGTTGTTTTTATGTATACTTTGTTACTCAAATAGATGTTTGAGTAGCACTTCGTAAGCACAAACAAAGCATTAATCTTTTTTTAGCACCAAGTACTCCTTAAATACAGTGTTCAGCAAATCGTAAAGCACTATAACTATTCCCACCAAGAAATATATCTCCACCATATGTCCAGGTTGAGAAGAATTATAATCACAAAACTAAATAATTTTTTTTTAAATGTCAGTTTCTCCCATCATTTATTCATGGCTGAGTGGTAATCAGATGAATTGTTTGGATTACTTCCATCTTAGACACTTTCCCAGCTCATAAAGTAAATAAGTATATAAAGAAGGTTTTTGTGTCTCCCTCAACCCACATATGTCTTCACAATTACACATTTTTGCACTACATCTTATGCAATTTAGCAATCTGCATACCTCCACTTGTAGCTTCATTACCTTTGTGTGGTGTCTTCATTTCCACTATGGCAAAAATCGCACTTCCCATATAAATATTTGCTAACCTACTTAACATACCATTTGATAACCTGAGAACACAACTTAGAAAAGTAGCTTCAGAATCTACTGACAAATTCATTCTCTGAACAATGTAAGCACAGATTTTTTGTGCTTCTTATTTCCTTTGGTATCTTTTTCATTTTTTTTTTTTTAATTTTTAAATTTAAAGTATCTAAAACAGATTTGGATAATTGTACTTTTATTTTAAACCTGGATATGAAATATTTAGCAGTCAAACAACTAAATAAATCCTCCAGCAATCACAGGCAGCAGAGTTGATGTGATGTATAATTTCATCATATACTCACAACTTCTGTGCTCTCAACAGCTCCTGCTGAATTCTGCTCACACGCATATCTTTAATGAACACAATTATCTACAATTATGAGATGCATGTTTCTGAGAAGTTTAAAAGATAGAAGTGATGCAAGAAGCATCATAGTTTAGAATACAACTATCTGAGGTGAAAAAACAAAGCTTGGTAGAACATTCTTCCACAACTGCCCCAGTCATACCACCAGTAATATTTATATGGAGTTAAACAACTTAAATTATAGGGTACCATATTCCTTCCTCTACACACTTCCAAATTGTTTTACTTCTTAGCAGTAACAGCAACAGCTAAGGAAAGCTACTCATAAAACCTTGACAGTTGTGATATATCACACTAGATGCTCAAAGACTGAGGATTATTGAAATCAAATAAATAGAAGTAATTGTGTTGGGTTTTTTTTTGCATATGTGTACGCACATCTTCACACAGACTGAATAATACATAATTCATTTCATAACTTGAAATGATAC
This sequence comes from Odontophorus gujanensis, assembly GCA_013399175.1. Classification (NCBI taxonomy): domain Eukaryota; kingdom Metazoa; phylum Chordata; class Aves; order Galliformes; family Odontophoridae; genus Odontophorus; species Odontophorus gujanensis. The sequence continues at coordinate 41,501 of VXAB01009631.1, forward strand.
AAAAATTGCATTTACCTTCATTTAATATAAGAATTCAGAAAATGAAGTTATCAGCAAGTCAGGTAACAGTCTAAAAAACACTCTTTTATCCAAACATTTTGTAAGTGTACTAGAACACCTAAAATGTGTACTAGCAACTGCTATAGAGTAGATTACCAACATTATTAGATATTTTAGAGAGAAAAATCATTTTCCTTATGGCAAATGTTTTTAGATTACAATGTCAATCACACAGAAATAAAATGTGTAAAAGAGAATGTATAAAGATTTTTTTTAAATGAAATATTCCAACTAGGTAGGTGATAAATCCATTCATTAAAAATAAAAAGGCTCTTTTTTGATTTGCTCATTTCATCTGTTTTCTTTTATTCATCCTTTTTTTTTGTTTTTTGAGTCTTAAAATATTTTTTGTTAAATTACAAGACAAAAACAAACAAGCAAGCCATCTAACCTAGGCTGAAAACAGAAATAATGCATTTGTCATATTTAACTAACACTGAATTATCTTATCCTTTCTAACCTCTGTAGCTTTCCACCTTTGGAATGAGCCAAGCATTGAATACTTATTAGAGATAGTCTTCTTCCCTTACCTCAAAATAGTTCAGGAAATGCATGCTAGTACAATAGATATACATTTCTGCTTTCCCAAACAGATGCATCATAAAGGCCCTTNGTTTTTTTTTGCATATGTGTACGCACATCTTCACACAGACTGAATAATACATAATTCATTTCATAACTTGAAATGATACAAAAATTGCATTTACCTTCATTTAATATAAGAATTCAGAAAATGAAGTTATCAGCAAGTCAGGTAACAGTCTAAGAAACACTCTTTTATCCAAACATTTTGTAAGTGTACTAGAACACCTAAAATGTGTACTAGCAACTGCTATAGAGTAGATTACCAACATTATTAGATATTTTAGAGAGAAAAATCATTTTCCTTATGGCAAATGTTTTTAGATTACAATGTCAATCACACAGAAATAAAATGTGTAAAAGAGAATGTATAAAGATTTTTTTTAAATGAAATATTCCAACTAGGTAGGTGATAAATCCATTCATTAAAAATAAAAAGGCTCTTTTTTGATTTGCTCATTTCATCTGTTTTCTTTTATTCATCCTTTTTTTTTGTTTTTTGAGTCTTAAAATATTTTGTGTTAAATTACAAGACAAAAACAAACAAGCAAGCCATCTAACCTAGGCTGAAAACAGAAATAATGCATTTGTCATATTTAACTAACACTGAATTATCTTATCCTTTCTAACCTCTGTAGCTTTCCACCTTTGGAATGAGCCAAGCATTGAATACTTATTAGAGATAGTCTTCTTCCCTTACCTCAAAATAGTTCAGGAAATGCATGCTAGTACAATAGATATACATTTCTGCTTTCCCAAACAGATGCATCATAAAGGCCCTTGTAAATCACCACTATTTCACTACTTCTCTCTTACTACGTTGTATGAAGAAGCTACATAAGATTCTTAGAAATACAGAGCAAAAAGTGCAAAAAACCCACGGCTGTTTTGAATGACTCCCTCCTATTCCATAGCACCTACTGGCATAGGTATCGAGAGCATGCATAGCAGCTCAACTTTTCATTTAATCAATCCTTGTTGACTTGGAAAAGTGAAGGCAACACAACACTCAAGTACACAAACATTAAATAGGAGAAAACTAAACGTAAATAATGAGGTGTAAAGAACAACAACAATACATCAGAACAAATAAAACCTACAATACAGCACACTGAAGTAAAATAAGTAATAAACAGCAGAGTGACAGGAAAATGATCTGGGTGCAGTGAAAGCACATTAACACTTATGAATAGGATTGAAATTAAACAACTTTTGAACATACTTGCCATAATTGCATATGTACTGGGAACAATATGACAACTGGTAAGTCGGATGCTCTCTACTTACATTATTTTTCCTATATAGAGTTAGAAATGGACAGAAAATTATGCCTTGAGAGTGTCACCATTAAAGTAACTCTTCTAATTGTTTCCAATATTTCCTCTCCCTTTTCTACTCAGAGCATTGGGGCAAAAAGATGCTCACAAAACTAACACGCAGAAGGTATTTTTGAATAGAAATTCCAAGTCTTAACAGGTTGCCTTAGAAAGTACTCTGCAGATTAAACTATTCATCTACACACTTACATTTGGCTGTACATATATGTTATGCATAAACATACTTAGGTGAACAGTACATAATTTCAAAGCAAATCACTTGTTTACATTTCACATTTAAAATACACTCAATATCCAAATGAGAATTTATTTTATCCATTACTTCATTTTCTGCAAAGCTTTATGTAAAATAGGTAGATCCAGATATCCCATTCACTTTTTATTTCAGCTGGCCAAAACGACTACCTTTCTGAAGAAGGAAACTGCAAAAACATACATCATCTCAAAACACATTCTGGTAACATAACATTGACAACTAAATAAATAAATACACTCACAAGCTAGGGAAGAACACTATAGTAAAACTTCAAATTATAATTATTATGTTTTGGAAATAAAATTAGTAATGAAATTCCCTGAAATAGAAACACTTTGCCGAAATGTAATTCTGTATGAAAATTGGAATGAACTCGGAGAGCAATGGAGATTTTTTTAAGCTCTTCTGTCCTTATTATATGTAATAGAAATTTGAGAGCATTCATCAAAAAACTTTCCTGATATACTATAATACAATTTTCTATAACACAAAGGTCTAAAGAAAATTACACAAACTTTGCAGCATTGGAATTTTTTTCTGTCCCTTTTTATAGAATTTGCAATGTACTTTCATGCACTCTAGGAAAAAATCTACAAGTGCAAAACTATTTCTTCAGATTCCTTTTTAAAGTGTATATGCCAGATATACTTTTGAAATTCACAAGTCCCAGGAACTACTAACAGACTTTTACAGTTTTCTAACTGTAATAACTTTTCTGCTTACCTATACATACGATCAGAACCAACAAAAATTAGCAGAGTAGATGAGGTATAAAACAAATAAATCCCTAAGATTCTTCTTACAGGAAGAGATTGGTTACAATTCCAGAATAGACCAGGAAATATAAAGATGCAACAACAACCACAAACTTTGGGGATGAAGATATTTAGTTTTTAAAGTGAACATTTGTGTTCTATGCTTAAGAACAGCTAGCAAACTGAAGCTTGCAGGGAGCTTAAAATAACACAAAGCAGCTCAAAAATAATAAATTGATCCTTGGACGGAAAAGCAATATATTTAATTCAATCATCACCTGAAATACTTAAATTATATTAGCGTTTAAAAGGATCTCTTTCTGATATCTTGAGATCCAATTTCTCTTTCAATTATTTTTTTCCATTTCTTAAGCACAACTGAGAAATGAATTCAGATTCTTATCATGTTACAGTAAATCCACCTCAGATTTCTGGTTAGTGGAGTTTCTGATAGGTCTTTAAAATAAACCAGCATTTGAACAACTGCTAAGCACTGTTAATCTCCTTTTAGTAAATGGATTTAAGGTTTTCATATTCAGTGCTATGTACAAAATAAAACAAGTATCTCAGGTACATACCTGAGACTCTTAACAGAATTTCATCTTTTAACATTTCTATTTCCATTGATGGTTTTTTGCTTGATTTAAAGAGAAGATGATGTCACTATGCTGACTCCTCAACAACTTAAATATGATTCCATTTCTTCTCAAAGGAAATATAATGTGTACGTAGATTTTAGATTATGATAATGTTAAATTATTTAAGCATTTTTGTTTAAATGAGTATTTATTATTGACTAGCAGTACTATAGCTCTAGGCTGAAACTAAATCCAAATATGAAATCCAGGTAAGTGATTTTATAGGTGCAAAAAAAATAAAAATAAAAATAAAAAATAAACAATTATTGCAATGGTCATTGAGGTTTCTTACTAAATAATATTTTATGAGAGTATTAATATTCATTATAGTTCCAGAAGAGTAATTCTCCTGTGAAAAAGATATTTAATGCTCTTGTTTTTGGATTAGCTAGTGATCACCTCCTTTATTCAAGTCATTACCCCTTGTGGATATACTCTGGAAACATTTTCTGTCCCCTATACCTTTGTGCCTGTATTGGAATAAGACTGATTCTCTTAAAACCCTTAGTAAAGATAACTCATTATAAAGTTATTATTTTAAAAGTTACTTGAAATGTGAACCATCTAGATGAAGGTGTTTGTGAATGCTGGAACGTCAATAATAAAACAATCTTACAGGTACACTGACTTGCAAAAATGAAAACATTCTCTCTTAATTAGCAACAGAAAGGTATCAGCTACAACAAAACTGAAGTTCACCATGAACTGCTATTGACTGCTAAATTTACAGAAAAATCACTCATTATTACAGTGTGGTCATGCATAACTCAATTAGAATTCCATTTCTATCTAAGTTTATGAAATAACAGCTTATTGGTACTAAAATAAGTGTCAAAATGAGCTCATCCTATCTATTATTCTTATCTTGCCTAAACAAATACAACTATTTTGTGGCCTAGGAGAGGCATTAACAGGACTACATGAATTTACAAGCATCATGCACAATCAAAGCCTCATATCAAATATCTGACCATGCAGTATCTTGATAAAATCTATTTTTTCCATATCCAGAAGAAAAGCAACATGCAGGCAAACTTTTTAAAAGAAAAGATTATTATTATTTTTTAAATGTATTAACTACATAATACCATCACATATAAACCAATGTTTAGAATGTATGCTATAAAATTAAGTTTGTTCCTACACTGATTCAGAGCTGAATGGGAACTACTGCACGAAAACTGTAGTATTTTCCAGAGGACTTCTACATGACCAAGCAGCAACATTTAAAGGATAAAGTAATTATAAATGTCATTTTAAATAATACACGTTTTTGGATTATTTGGTTATCAAAACAAACTGATTATGATTTAGTATCATGGGAGACATTTCAGGCATACTACTTCAAATGATGAAGCATTTTATGCCTTAAAAATGCTCTTGACTGAAATCATGAGCTTTAAATTCTGCCCACTCTATGCAAGAGGTTGCGTTTTTTTTCAGCTGATAATCCCACTACATTGAAAATACATGTAGCACAAGTAGGAATTTAAGATTCAATAGCTTCTACTCAGTATGTTTTAAATCTGTATTTTCAGAGGTTAGTGCTGAAATAGAATTCTCTCCAGAACAATCTGACATATGCTACTTGTTGCCAAATGGAAATTAATGATAGCAGGAGACAGGTCCACATAAAGTCCTCCTTCTGCTATTTGTTAGCCAGCTTTATTGTTGAGGACTCATCATAGTTACAAGGCTTTGAGTCAAATTTCACATTAAATATTTCTGACATAATACTAAAATGAGTGGAAATAGAAATCCAGTAGGTATTTTCTGGGTAAGACTTTGTGGACTTGAAGATATAGATGAAGTGTTGAGTGACATGGTTTAGTGAACATGGTGCTGAAGGACTGATAATTGAAATGGATGACTTATACATCTTTTCCATTCTACCTGAATCTCCTCTGGTGCAACTTGAGGCCATTCCCTCTAGTCATATTGCTAGTTACATGGGAGAAAAGGCTGACTCCCACCTCGCCACAAGCTCCCTTCAGGTAGTTGTTGAGATAAGCAATAAGGTCTTCCCCTAAGCCTCCTTTTTTCCAGATTTTAATTTCATGGCTCCTTTTTGGAGCAAAAGATAACAAAAAAAGTTTTAATCTAAAAGATTTTCGCAAACAACACTTTTCTTCATTTTATCCAGACGATGAGTTGTTAAAGCATTTAGTTCTATTATTATAAAGGACCAACAAAAAACACTTACCATAAACTTGTAATTTATATTCACTGTATTCAATCAGTTCTATTCATACATATCTAAATTACCATCATTCTTTCTACTGTGATCACAGAAGTGCCAGCATATACATCTGCACTCTGCTGAGTGATCAAACAGAATAATTTATAGCTATTTACTTACTTCTGGTATCCCTTGAGATTTTGTAAGCCACTATGAAGGCCACCTGAAGAACCTGCTTCGAAATTTCATTTTATAAGGTACTATAAATGGGAAAAATATTATTTATTTTAGAAAAGGCAACAAAAGATAGGGAGATCGAATATGCAGCAAACATAGTATCTTAATAATATAGCAGACATTACATAAAGACAGATCCTTGAAAAATACCGTGAATTTATCAGCTGAGTTTTATTTTACAAAAGAAAAAACTTTCAAGAATCTGTATCCTCTACTTCTACCTTTTGTTTGGCTTCAGCATCTTATGTTTTCAGCCACTCTCCCTTTCAGACAAAGTTAAATACATATTGCTCTGAGTAAAACCTCATTCCCTCATATAAAATCCTTTAGTTTAGAACTGTGTGGTGAAGGAAAACAAACCAGCAAAACAAAATGGAGCTGAATCACTGTCAGAACAGAATTTTACATTGTGCAGCTGGGGCAGTAGAGGACTGATCAGTACGTTCAGGATTAATCCCTTCAGTCCCATGTTGGAAGACTAAACTTCCATGTCGGAAGATCTAAACTTTCCATTCTGTCTTATTCTAACGGAAATAATTATTCAGCACCTTTCTATATGCACTACTGACCTAGTGGAATGTTTTAGATCTAGTAAACATATCTATTGGATATGTGCCATGGTACCAAAAACAAGCTCATTATACACGTGAAAGCAGCTGATATCACTAAAACCATATCAGGTTTGCTTGTCTGTAAAACAGTACACAAGTCAGTAAGCACCTTCATATTCTCATAACATTTTGCAAACTGTGACTTCAGAGCATACTCCAAAAGTGTTCACCCTCACAAGCATTTTCCTTCTTTGTTACTGCCTCAACATCTCACCTTCTGAAGGAGAGAAAGGAATTTTTATACCATTGCTTATATTTTAACCTTAAGTTATCCTGCTTATCTCTTTTTCCCATTTTGCAAACAAAAATACTTCAAAGGATATATGTGCGGTATATGTATAATTGCATAAATATATGCATATGCCATATAAAAATGTGTATACATATATATTTATACGATGTTAACACATTTACAATAGTCATTGATTTATTTTGCCCTTAAGATAAGTTTCCACCAGAAGAGAAAAAAATAGACTTCCTGTTGCCTGTGGCTCTTGATAAAACAGTAAAATTTACAGCCACGTATGATTCTAAATTTACAATCTGCATATGACAGTCACATTTCTAATTAAGTATACCAATGAAAAAAAAAGATTTCTCACCTGCAAGTGCTAATGCAGCAGTACTGATAATAAAGCCCATAGCATCCATATTTAAATAAATTGAAATTGTCTAATACTTTAAAAAAAGAAAAAACTTTAAGAGAGCAAGCTGTTTAGCATAATAGTGACAATACCTTTCAATTTTGCCCATCTGGGTTCGAAGAACAAAATCCTATTGAAGCGTTTTTAAATACCAGTTAAAATCACAGCTAGAAATGTGCATGGTATGCTTGATTATAACCATCACCTTTATAGGCTCAGGCTGAAGACAGAAATACCCCAGTGCCTACTTTCAGTTCATTTTCAGCTTTCTGAATTTCCTGGTTCTTTTGCATAGTATTCTCTTGCTCAAGGTAGAGAAGGTCATTCAAAAATCTATACTTAGAAATGAGTTCTTTAGTCTTCACCACATTCAAATACACATCTTAAATTTACAATTTATTACTTCTGTTTTTTTTTCATATTTTAGTTGCTTTAGCTACGGGCTGGTTTCTAAAGCATCCTTCAGAAATGATTTAGGAATTACCACAAACTGTGGGGCTGTGACCAATATCCCACCTCCTCCACAACCCAGTGCTTTTATTTCTGTGCCCATATAACTGTCTTATACTAGAGACTGGAACCACTTTCCTTCTTTCCCGTTCTTCCATTCCCTTTTCTTACCTAAATAAGTAACTCATCAGTTATAAAGATGGAAAAAAATATTAAAACAAGGAAAAGAACATCTGAATTCTCCACTGTATTTTTGTATAGGATCTATTTCTTAAGTTTAATGAACCCAAATTTTCTTTACTGCTCTTCACCATAAATATCCATAACTTTTTCTCCAGCTGTTAGGCAGACAACCTTTAGCAAGAATGAGGTGACCAACAGTTCTCAAATCTATCACACTACTACTAAGAGATACAGAGAGAAATCCACTGGAAGTATCAGGTACTACATTGAGATTGGCATTAAAAAATAGATATAAAATTTGGAGATGAAAAATGAAAAAATAGAGATACATGCATTATCAGCTCAAGGGACAAAGAACTGTGGTACAGGTTAAAAAAAAAAAATGGATCTAGCATTTTCAGCTTAGAGTAACAGATATATTTTAACCTTATTTTTTAAAAAAAGAAAGACACAAGAATTATTCCCTGCCAATACTATTGCTCAGTCAAGATTGGTATCATGATGTAGTAATGAAAAGTATTTTAAAAGTACTTCTTATTTTGATTACTTGGATTTCTTCCACATATTTAAAAATGTCAGAGGTGGTCAAAAATCATTACACAGTGAAAAATAATAATTTCACAATCATAATACATGCTACCATAATACCATGTTATTTTATGATACAAAACTGAAACAGTAAAATACCCAAAGAGAATCCTGAAGAATAAACAGTTTTTGTTTCAAATAAATCTATTCTGCAGTCATACTTTATTAAAGAGTTTAATTCTTAGCTTGATTTTAACTTAGGAGGTACTTTAATGAAGGAAAATGTGATGGGAGTGCTTCTTGCATGAATTCAGCACCCTGTTCATATTGATTCCTTGTATTCACAAATACGGAAACTGCCATTGCTAGTAGCAGGTCACATCACACACCTCTGGACTGGAGCTTTCACGACCACTTAGAGTTTGACTTGGTTTATGTGGTGTGCTTGGTGTCAGCTTGTTTTGCGATAAGAGTTGTAGTCCAATGATCAAAAGGATGTCATTTAGTTTTAGTTTTGTTTCACTTGGTATACCTTCATAGCAATATGTAATTTTTGTTAATACTTCTGATGTAGATTAGAAGGACTAAATTCAAGGTCTCTGAAGACCAAATGCAGTGGAACCAGAGCTATTTTCTTTCTTTTATTGAAAGAGCACTCTTCGTGCCATAATTACAGCCACTAAAAGTACTTCACGTTCCTGTGGCTGTTGAGCACACAATGGACTGGAAGTTTTTTGAGCTTTTATTTTTAAACAACATAATGAATTTGTACCTTATATAAAAGAATGAATATCGGACTAGAAATCATCCCATTTTTTTCTACTCTTCAATACCATTTTGATCCATATCCCAGTGTGTAGGGTGAATACCCTGAAAGAATAGTACCTACACAAAATTATTAAGGTGGATGGTATATTTTTGTATGGTTATCCAGGTGGTATAAAGACAACAGTGTATATTAGGAAAGACTCACCTGTCACTGATTCTCAAGGCTTGCCTGGAAATCCAGAGGAAAGGGATCTCCAACAAGAGAACCTTCCCCAGTGTGGGTCAGCCCTTAAATGGGGTCTAGGAGAGGTAGGGCCAGACTCCACCGCTTCTGGTCCCACAGGTGAATTGTCTTCACCTGTGCTCCTGCAGCTGACTCAGTGTTCACCTCAGATAATCCATCAGTGGTTCAGGCCTTGATTCAACAGTTCCCATACACAGTGATATCAATATGTTAAGATGTTCATACGTACTATAAATCTTCATCCCAGACACCGTTGACATTCAGAGAACAAGCACCCAGCAAAAGCATATTATAAATCAGTACATCTCTCTGAATCCTAAAGCACCAATTAAAGCAGTACATTTGTTGCTCGGTTTATCACAACTGGTTTTACCAGCACTCAATAAGAAAGAGTGCAGGGAAACTTTTTCACTTCTATAACAATGTCCAGACTGCACATGTGCTAGTGAAAACACAACAAAGACTTTTTTAATGCATGTTGGCATTAAGGAATGTTATATACAATTCTCCATTACCAAAATCCCTCAGAAATATGGACAGTAACAGATCTCTTAGTGATTTCCATTAAAGAGTTATCTACAATATCATGACTGCTAAATTACACCTGTTGCTTAAAAACAGTGACTTGATGTATAAAAATCTAAAAATAAAAAAAAGCCATTTTAGGAAGACAAAGCAAGAGATGGGAAGTAAAACCAAAAGAAAAACAGGCTAATCTTTGTACTTACGAAAAGCTCTATAGAATTCTTCCAGACCTAGGTGCTTGTCACTATTATAATCATCGTATTTCAGCAAATCGAACAGAGAGCAGTCAGACAGATCCTTGCCAAGCTCATCCCGTTTTATTACCTGACAAGAAAATTATAACCATGAAATTACATTTGGGCTCTTAGAGTTCTCTGGTATAATTAATTGTTTCTAATAATCTCTTAATAGATCATTTTAAGGTTGCTTTGAGGCAAAGAACTGAAACTGTGTGAAGTCAGGGGTTTTCTACTTACTTTGTAATTATTTATCAAAGTTTTAAAGTTCATATCTTTAAAACAGACTTCCTGAGATTAATCAAAAAAATTCAGAATATATAGAAAATATATATAATCTAGCTAGACAAAAGCACAGAAACTATGAGTGATAAAGCTGATCTTACTTGTTCACGTTTATGAATGGTGATTTAGAAATGTTTGACTATCCACGATAAGATGATTTCCCAAGTATACACGACTTTTCTCAGCAATTCTTGACCACCAAAAAAGCCAACATTTTGGACACTTTGAAAATTAACTAAAATAAAAACTGATTGCCCTACTGATTTTATCAGCTTCTCAGAGGCTTTTGTAAAGCCTGTTATCTTCCCAAGGTCCTGTTAACAAAGTAGTTGACCTGAAAAGACCACTGTTTCATTATGGGTGCACATCCACTTTGTAAACAGTTCATAATTAATAGCTACTAGATTTTCACTCAAATGAACTTCTGCATGAGAAGCGTCCTTTAGTTTGCCCACCACTTATGTTTAAAGTCCTGGATATCATCCAAGGTATTTAAGATGTTTGTATGTGCAAATATTCAGACTTTTCATTTCAGATAGCACATGTATGAAAGCATTTTCATATATGAAAGAACCAAACATAATACAACTCTTCTAATCATCTATTGGCTGCATAGTTTTGCACCAGACAAATAAAAATGAAAGCAAATACAGTTCATTCATTTGCTAAATAATTACGTCTCCTGTCCTCTACCTGTCTCCCAATATGACTAGAAAACTATTACACATGCATTATATGATAGCTTATGAAAAATCAAGTGATACAGAGGCTTTTGTGTTTCAGTTGTTCTGCAAAGGAATCAGCATGAACAGAAAATAATGGATTCAGTTATTATTCATGTAAATACAAAATGTCTAAACGTATAAAAGAGAACAATAGAAGTGTTACAGAGGACAAATGTTTTCCTCACAGAAGTTATTTTCTGTATGCTAACATAAACACATCATAAAAAGATAATAACATTGTCAGCACATTAGAAATTGCAAAAACCATTCACAAAAATAAGAAAAAATAACATAAAGCAACATTTAATTATTATTAAAGAGGCACACTATGCTTCCCTGAACATTAGTTCTAGCTACTCCTCATGCTTTAAAAGCCTGTTTATGAGGTTTACAGTAAACTGAATGAACAATTGTCTAGATCTTAAGGAGGTACAATGTAGCTTAGAAAAAATCAGTAATTTTAGTCTTACTTCTGTAACTACAAAAGACTTAAGTTTTCAACGCATACTGTTGTATCTTTACCTGTAAATGAAATCTCTGAGCTTTCAAGCCATGAAATGTTATTAAAATCACAACTGAATCACAGAAATGCAACACTTAGGGGGTGATAAACACTGTTGCTTTGCTTGTTTTTAACAGAAGCTGGTCTAAAATTGTTTAAAACATTGTTTCCAGTAGCACAAAGATTTAACATCACACATACAGTGAGGCAATAAAACCTATTAAAATCCACTGACACTTAGAGCTACAGTTCCATATTTTAAGGTATATATTATCAGATTCCATCTTTCGAGCTGAAATCCATCATGATGCTTTTTATCTAAGAATTGTTCAATTTTATTTTAAAAATAGCAATAGTCATTATTAATTGATAAAGATTTAGTCCAAATCACTGCGATATTTCCAAGATTGATACTGTGGATATCTACCAAACTCCCCAATAGATCTGTGAGGACATGTTTTAGAAAGTAAGAAGTGATTTTGAATCATGATTAATTAACTGTGATTTGCTGTTCCAACTGTTGCAGATCTACCCATTTCTAGACTCCACAGGCAGTTGGATTGCACTGCTTAATTCTCTAACAGAAAAATTCATCTTTGTGGAGTTTTGTTTGTTTTTTCCCCTTCTATCACAAAAGATACAAGCCAGAACAGGTGTTAGGGTGTGAGGATCTGGATTTTGAAAGAGGAAACCAGAATTACATGTTTTAATAGAAAAATGAAGTTAGATCAGATTGATTATCTTGTGAAATTGTAACCTGTGTAAGACCTTAGTAGAGTAAGGCCGAGTTCTTACCAACTTATTAGCAAAGAGAAGACATCAATATTGAGTGTTTTAAAATCAGCAGGATCAAACTGAATGTTCTCAGGAGTCCTTAACTCACCATAGTTGTCTTGCTGAAATAACCTTTTAACAGACCTTTACTTATCAGTGGAACTCCTTATGGTGGGATATATTATGACGACACACAAAAAAATTCAGTTCAAGAAATAAACAGTGGAACCCACAACTGAAGACTGAATATATTTTGTACTGCTTTATGCTGATGCAACTGTTTTTTTAAACACCAACTTCTAAGAAATACAGCCTGTCAGACAAACCCACTTTCATTTTCTTTTACTTATGGTAGGGATTTAATTTGCAAAGGTACACAGCTAAGCATAATAACTTCTTGAATTAATTTCAATTTCACACAATATCATCACAAGAAAACAAAACCTAACCAACCTATGCAGTGTCAATAAGGTATGCAATAAATAAATTTATCAGTAAACTCAATTTATTTTTAATAGGTATCAATAAGTAATTCAGTGGTACCTTGGGGGTCTTGTGACTCATCCTGTCTATTTTGATCTTTTAAAAATGAATACAAAAAATGAATTGGGAGATAGCATGTATGGGTGAGGCGAATATTAATGCAGAAAAGGATAGTTCAACATATGGAATGAAATGGATTATATGGTTAGATGTTATCAAAAAAAGGATCTGTGGTTTCACAGAGACAAACATAAGGTAATTAATCCAAAAACAAGAATCTAGATCGTACCCAAATGAGAATAAAATAACATCCCAGAAAGCATTTTATCTGAAAAAATGGCAGGATTTGCTGTGGATAAGACAGTCTCAACCTCCAGGATCACCCTGAACCCTAAAGCAAGCAGAAGCAATACAATCTTTGGAAATGTAAAAACGTAACTGGGGGTGGGAAAAGCAATTTTTTACTTCTTTCTACTGAAATGTCGTAATGCATGTTAAAACTGTCAGATTTCCCTTACACATATTATATTTAATGTTGAGAAGCGAAATGTTCGACTTTTCAAGTTAGAAGTGATTAAAAAGAAGTAACATTAAACCTATTGAAATGCTTTACATTAAGAGAGGAACAGCAAAAAATCATAGATATTGATTTGTATGTGATTTTGGGTGTGTTTTTTTTTTGTTTTTTTGTTTTTTTTGCATTATTTTTAAAGGAACACTAGCAGTTGACTGTAGTATCAGTTCTATAGGTACTTTAATCGGGAAATTGTAGATGCTCCACTTGACAAAGTCTATAGAGCAAGAAAAAAGAATAACATCTCACACACACATACACAAAATAATAACCTACCAGGGCAATTAACCTTTATTCTTGGACCTATAAATTCTCCTTGACATTTTCAACATAGAATGAATGAGGTTGCTCAAAATACATTAACCTAGTAAACAGAAGAAATGTACCCAAGCCTTCAAAGTTACAGATGTTACTTCATAAGTAAGGATGTTAATGTATTTCACTGATAGGAAGGATAAAAGGTTTATTGTTCTAAAATGATAATTCTAGAACAAAAAACATCTGGGACAAAACTGAGGAAACACAGAGGGTGTTCCCAGTGCTCTTCTCCATACCTCAAAAGTACATACCCTTTCCCTATTAAATCTAGTTTAAAACCCTGATGATGAGTCCCATGAGCTTGCTGCCTAATGTATTCTTGCTCCTGATGGTCAGTTGCATCCCATCCCACATCGGCCTTCCCAGTTTATCAAAGATGTTTCCTAAGACCATAGAAACCAAAGCCCTGAGCATGACACGATCCACATAGCTATTCCATCAACTGGTCTGTTCTCCTCCTGCCTGGATCCCAGCCTCCAGTTGGGAGGACTGAGAATATCACCTGCACTCCCATTCCCCCAAGCATACTCCCAAGTGATGTAAAGTCTCTCTTGATATTCTTGAGTTTCCTAGGCACAGACTTGTGTGACCCAGCTAGAAAGACCAGGAGTAGATAGTGATCCCCTGACTTTAGTCCTAGCCAGCATCCTCTTCCCCAATACAGGCCCCTGGCAGGAAGCAAACCTCTCTAGAGGGACTATCTAGGCAGCAGGACAAATGCAAATATAGATAACCAGACCCACCAACAACTTTTAGATTAATTTAAATTCTTTAATGAACATTGTTAAAGCACAAACCAAATAAAAAAAAACAATGTAAAAATCCACCTTCACAGAACTATTGCAATCTACTAAAAATCTTGCAAATACACTGCATTTACAGGTAGATTTCATGGAGGAAAATATTCTGCCCAATTTATAGAACAGTTCTGGAAAGGTAGATGGTATTTCTGAGCAGTACTTGCTGTCAAAACAGAACGAGCTACAAGGTTAACTTAATCAATAAGTTATTTCAATACCAAATGTTGTCAGGGTAGCACTTGGACATTAGAACGTGAAATGATTAAGGTCCAGTAGTGAGAGCAGTGAGATTACAAAAGTGTTTACATGACCAACAACAAGTTTATTTAACCTGAATGTAGCCTCACAATCCTATCATTTGTCTTTAATGTAGACTACCTTGCCTGACATTTACACTGTAAACTTTATACTGTACACATAGCAAGAACTATTTTTGAACTAGTTTTATATTAGATAACAGAGCCATGAAATAATCCCACTCAGATGCCACAATTGTCCAAATGAAAGGAAATAATAGTCTGCAACTTCGATGTGCATTGCTATGATACACGATGTTTTAAATTTCTTCAGACTTGAAATGGCTTTTTATTTTATTTTTTTTAATAAAAAAGCATTAACAATCCTTTTTTCTGAACTCTATGGGGATATGGTTTCAAACTAAAAATGGTAGATTTAGGATGGATATGAAGAATTTTTTTTTTTTTTTTTTTTTTTTTATAAGGGTGGTGAGGCACTAGAACAGGTTGCCTAGAGAGATGGTGGATGCCTCATCTTTGGATTTACTTTAGACCAGCCTGGACAGCACTGCAAGAAACCTGATGTAGCTGTAGGTGTCCTTGTTCATTTCAAGGCAGTTGGATTAGATGACCTTTAATGTCCCTTGTAAATCAAATGCTTTTATGATTCTATGAAAGTAGAGGAGAAAAAGATTGAGGACACTCAGAGAAGAAGTCTTAGTTCAATCCCCATTTGAACAAAAAATAACTTCAGGATTCTTTTTTTTTTCCTATAGTAATAAAAAAAATATTTTCAATAATCTCTTAAAACAATTACAAGTGCAGAAAAGTAGTACCGACAAAATCGCTGGGGTTGGAAGAAACCTCTGGCATCACCTAGGGATCATCCAGACTGCAAAATTTTGGCTGTGAGGAAAATCGTTCTGTTCATGGCTATGGTTTCTGAGTGAAACAAAGACTCCTGTACCAAGACCTTTCAAACATTTTCTCCCCCGCACACAGAAAAACACAAAGATTTATGATAAAAAAACAACCATCTTTTCAAAAAAGTTAATCATTACTTCAGCACCAGGAGCCTTTCTCATACTGAAAATCAAATTCTGGACTGGGACTTGCTTTTCTCCTCCTCACACTAATTTCAATTTTTAGAAATACTTATGGTTACTACATACATTAGAGGTTGAAGAAAGCAGTGATCTCAATTTGATACTGGGTATAATAAAAATAGCATTCACATGGCTGAACTCAGAAGAATACGTGTCAAGTTTTCAACAATTAAAAATAATGCTCTGAAAACCGGTATATTTCATCTGAAGATCCTACTCCAAGTCCTTGTAGTTTGATTTCTTGTTTTGAATCTTAATTTAGATCTGAGTTGTATGCTCAGTTCTCCACAATTATGCAGACTAAAAACTCCATCAGACAAAGGCTTAAATTTACAATTGCTGAGATCATACAAGAGCTGGTGCTTAACTGCCAAACTGCACACAATTCTGTGTGTAAGATGATTTAGTGCTCCCTACTCTGTCTTAGATAAGGGAGACAAACATTCTGAGATGAAGCTTCTGCTAGTAAAAAAGACTTCAAGAGAAATATATATCATTATTTATCTTCTCTATTTAAACTGACTAAAGAACTTGTCCTGGAGGCAACATGTTACTCTTTAAGTCTTGTCAAAAGAAAACAAACCAAACAGTATTAACAATTATTTCATTTTGTTGTTATTATTCTTTGGAACAGATAATTTAATATTTTGCTATGAATTTCAACAAAAAGCTTCATGACTGCAGTTAAAGGCATGTCAGTAAGTGTTAATTTATAGTTGCCATTAAAAATCATTTCTACAAAAGAAGTATATCGAAAAAATATATATATTATTGGAAATAATGCAAAGCATGGTTGAAAATATAATCATGGAAGTTTTTTGTTGTTGTTGTTGTTTTTTTTTTACAAAAGAAAAGGAATATAAGAGGAGATGTGCACACAGAGCAATTAAATTTCTGTATATTCATAAACACACAGAAACTGCAAAAAAAGTTTTGCTATTGACCTTCAGTACTATGATGGCTACTCAGAAAATAACACCCCTTATTTTATTATGTTGGCCCATGAGGTCAGTGGTGGGTGTTACTGGTACAGCAGTAGAGGCTGAACCTTCCCAGCAATATTCTGTTGCATGCTTGTGCTGTGTGACAGATGGTAGCAGAGGGACGGACTGACAAAATGGTATTTGACATAGAATTGCATATAACACAAAGGTGTTTCATTTTTCCATGGAGAAAAAAATGGTACCCACTGACATTCAGCAGTATGAGAACCATGAGGAAGTGGGTAGTGAAACAGTGATTCACCTTCACTGGTATAGATGTTTGCAACAGCAGCATATAGGTTCTTGTTCACCACTAATGAAAATGCAAGGCTAATAATGATGACTGCACTGAAAAAGAGCAATTTGTAGCTGAGAATTTGCCTCATCAAATAGGTAATTGTGCTCTTTGTACAAGCTGTAGTTTCCAAGGAAAAAAACAGCATGCATTACTTTTGGAGCAACATATGTAGTACTTTTAGTCCTACTCCTCTAGTGAAAAGGTCATGGTTCACTGATAGATAATGATTTTGTAGTAGGGAAATCAGGCCTTCCCTCAGCTCCCCTGCTCCAGGCTGAGCAAACCCAGGGACTTCAGCTGCTCCTTACGTGTCTTGTCCTCTAGGCCTTTTATTAACTATGCAATCCTTAAATTGTGGTACCCAAAACTGCACACAGTGGTCGAGTTGAGGCCACACAGCCCAGAGCAGAACAACCCTTTCCCTCATACATCTCACAGTGCAGGGCCTGATGCAGCCTAGGGTACGGATGGGTCTTTTGGTTACCAGGACACCCCACTAACTCACATTCAACTTGCCATCAGTCACAACCTTGAGATTCCGGAGCTACCCTGTCCCAGATACAGCATTTGAATCAAGCATCCTATTATGATTTATAATGTAGCCTCCGTTCAGAAAAACTGACACAAATTTTAGGAGTTCTCCTATATTTTTAGTGTCTGTGCAGTATTTGGTGCTATCAAATTTGACAGGTTTTGACAGTTTCTTAGAAGTAGACTTCTATAGTGTCCAGTCATTAAAAATATATTTGCCATGCCAACATTCATCATAGAGTTAGCCTTCTTTGGGGGATTATAGCTAGTGCTGTCATGCCTACTAGTGCAACCATGATTGGTCTAAATTCTCAATTGGTTAATAAAGTTTGCTGACTAGATACACAGTAAAAACTCAATTAGTATTACTGAATTACTCTAAAGTACTATTTTGCTTTATATATCTGTATTTTTTAAAACTCCTAAAATACATTTTGACTTCAAGATCACACGCTGTGGACTACAGAATATTTAATGGACAAAGCATCCTATAATATATTCTGCCCCTCCTCGTGTATATTTAAAGTACTTGAATACAAGTTTCTCAATAATTATCACGATTTCTGAATAGTTAACATTTTGCCAGAATACTTGAATAAAGTTTTTCACTTCAGAGCTACGCACATAATTCACAAAGTGAAAGCATCCAGAGACATAGAATTCCATGTATCAAGACTAGACAATAGTTACTATGCTAATGGAAACAAACTTAAATCTTACCTGAGACAATTCATTCGTGTCCACAAGTCCATTGCTGTCAGAATCAAAATAACGAAACATGTGATCTACAAGAAGCTTCCTTAAACCAATTTTCTCACCAACATCTCTATCTTTCAACTGTGCAGCATCTCTCTGATTTTGAAGATCCAATAACATATTTTTCACTTTGCTGTATTCAGTAGGTTTGCATTTATCTCCTGAAAAGGAAACACACAACACAATTTTATTTTGGATTTGATTTCTTAGGAAAAGGGAAAAGTAAATTGAAAAATAAGGATAAAAGAAGAGAGTGTTAACACCTTGTAACAGCATCAAAAAGGTTGCCTCATGAGACAAGGAGTTTGTTCTGCTGTATCTTTATCTGCATCATTTCCTTATCTGGTTTCCAGCTAAAGACCAAAAATAATCACAGTTCTAGATAGATTGCACAGATAAAACCCTCTGTGAATCAAAGATAAGGAAAGTCTCTACAGTTTTAAGCCTGTACCTCTCACATTCAAGTCATTCAGAAGAGGAGGACCTAAAGATTTCATAAAACATGACCTTTGGGAAGCATTTTGTGTAAACATTCATAATATTGCAGTGCAATATATGCAGTAAAAACTGAAAATATGATAGGAAATTATACATTCCAAAGAATATATTTCACAATAACATTTGACTTCAGCAAGTAGAAATTGCACTTGATGGTTCATAAAGTAGCTTTAGCTTTTCGCGTACAGGACAGATGAAACTTAAAAGTGGAAAAGAGAATTTGGATTCACTAGGGGAAAAGAAACAATGTCTAGGGCAAGATCTAGTTTAGTATTTTCATTATCGACTCTTTCTACTAAGTGGAAATTGCTGCAATGAATGTTCTGCATACCATCATTACAGTCAGTGACTACAGCTGCTATTTATTTTGAAATATAATGCAATTTACTTCTGGTATTCTACTGTATCAGATACTTTATATTATAAATTGAATAGATAAACTATTTAGAAGGTTCTTTTTCATTGAGATAATCTTCATAAAGATCAGATACGTAAACGTGGACCAGTAAAACACAGTCACTGTGTACTTGTTGCAAAAAAAATAGTTAGCTACCATCCGTTAACTCCAAAACAACAGAAATATGCTGTGTTGATTAGCAAAGAAAGTTATGTTCTAATTATTCTTTTTAGAAAACACCAGTAATCAAGGAGGAACAAACATTTATCTCACAGAAACTGACTCAACAATTGTTTCATTGTTTTTTGGAAACTGGAGATTACCACTTCAGTGCACTTCATATTATTTCACTGATGTGAACCTCCATCACCATTTCATTAGGTAGAGAACGAAAAAGTTCCCACATGCTTCTCACAACCTTAGAGTGAAATTCAGATCTGAAAGTAAAGGCCTCCAAAATGGAAGTTAAATGGTACAGGTATAAAAACTATTTTTGAGAATTTGAAACACTCCAGGATATCTTTTATTTCTAAAAGCAACGTATTAGACAGTAACTATTTTCCAAACCCAAATGCTATAACAGCAGGAAAGAAAACTAAACTGTTCTAAGCAACAGCCTTAGGTACATATATTATTTACATATTTGTCCTTTTCTCACCAAAAGCATGAAGACAGGGATCATACAATTTGTAAAACTGGATATGTGGATGTTTTTCAGCGATAATACAGGAATACTCATTAGGGAAACAAAAGAGTTCTGTAGCCACTCTGGAGCTGTAGTGAGGAAAGTTTGTCATCTGAATGGACCCAAGCTGCAGGTGATGGGGAGGGAAGACAGTATATAATATATTTGGGTGAACTCCAAAAAGCTGAGCCAGGAAAGGAAGCAGCACTTGGTCTCCCCTCATCAACTACTCTGGCTGTAGTACCCTCAGAAAGATAGATTCTGTTTTTTTTTCCTGAACAGAAGAAATCTAACATCACAAATGACATGACTTATCACATTTACAGTTTCATACGTGTTCATGTTTTTCTCAAAAGTAGAAGTCCCACTCATTTATTAGATGACACACTGATCAGACCAAGCTACTACATCTAGATTTTACCCCCAGTAATTTCTTTTTGATCAGTTCTCAGTCTGTTATTCTAAAGCTTGCAAAGAGATACTTGTACCTTAGCAATATGAAACGTAAGTAAAACAGTTTACTACCTAATAAAAACAGTTAAATCCTAGATTTTTTAAGAGTATCTAATTAAGTCATGAAAGTTCTGAGATAGAAAAAGAAATGGAAAATTAATAATAAAAGAAGTAATGCTTATCCCCCAACCCAACTTGCAGATAATGAGTGACCAAGAGTTGAAATAGGTTCTTGCATCTATGAAGACAATGATGTCGATGTTCACTGGAATACTAAAGATTTATCTTTCTTACTCAGAACTTCATGGTTATGGAAAAAGTTTTACAGGCTGGATGGTTCTATAAGCAACCTGGTCTACAAGAAGGTGTCCCTGCCTTTAGCATGGAGTTGAAACTAGATGATCTTAAAGGTCCCTTCCAATCCAAATCATTCTATGATTTTTCAACCAGCTGCAAACAAGGTGAATACAGTTCACAAAGCAATTTCATGACTCTGTTAACCTATCTTCAGTAGATGATTATTTTCAACTCAACAACAGTGGCAAAGCCAATGTTCTTTATGAGGTTGCTTTGATCATGGCTATAAGATAACAGCTGTAATTTCACAGAGTTGTAGGGGTTGGAAGGGACTTCTAGAGATCATTGAGTCCAACTCCCCAGCCAAAGCAGCTTCTTTAGATCAGTTTGCACAG